>VFFE01006924.1:62815-138259 GCA_008921705.1 Burhinus oedicnemus
GCACCTACAACATCCAAGACACCAGCACAGGACATAGAGAGGACACAGTATCTAGAAGAGACACCCCTTCTGGAGCAGCGGGTTGGGGTAATTTGGGACATTTGTTTTCAGCTATTATAAATTTTCCTCTGGCAAAAGGAAAAGTGATTGATCTGTGAATACAGGGAAATTGATGAAAATTTATCAGATTAAAAAAGCCAACCTCACTGTTGAATTTGGTGAATGAGGATATGGTCTGTCCCAGAGCTTGGTACTTCATTAATATTTGACCATCTAAATTTTAAAGCAACAGTTAATGAGGCAAATGGAAAACTTAATGTTACGTGTATAAAGATGATTAGGATCAAATTATGCTCATGAAAAGAAACTGCCTCTGAAATGAATTCCGTAAATGTCCTGAGGAAACCAGGGGGTGTCAGGAATGTTGTCATGTACTGCACTGACATATGCTTCACGTTCGTAGACGGAATTCCCTTATACCCTTGCATGACAGATCAGAGAATATCCTTCTAGAAAACTAGGAGTGACCTTCAGCATCAGGCTCGGCCACCTCTATTTAGGTATCTACATGGACTGAATTTAGTTACCACACATTGACATCCAAGGCCATTTGCGATGCCCTAGAGCATCCTAACCACCTACACAGGGCTGGCAGGTGAGATGATACACAACCTACAGTTGACCTGCACCTATCTGGACCGGCTGCTTCCCGCCAGGATGAATGTGTCAGAACACCTCCAATGACACTACATCATTTCATCTAGGGCAGATCATTTTGTCCCAAGGGAAGAACTGAGTTTCAGACTGACACCCCTACATATAGGTGTCTACATAACGGGTGTACATGTGTGTTAGGTGTCTAACCTCCCTGTACAGTTAATGGGGACCTAACTAAAGGGACACAAGAGGAACTCTGCTCTCCTTGGTAGACATTTGGTCACTTGCATAGCTCTCTGGATTCCACGGGCTCTACTGACTAGTGCACAGGTAGCCCCTACCTGCAGACACTTAAATGCAGAAGCTGCATCTCACCACAGATGTTCTTTCCTACCATTCCAGTTTGGAAGGAAAACATTTCAAATCGGATGCATAATCAGATTTTATAAATCTGGACAGTGGTAAAAAAACCATTGCAAAGCCCAGGGCATTGCACCTAAAGGAAACCAGAGGTAGTCTGAGTAGGAGCACACACCAAAGGAATTTTGAGATGAAAAAAAAAATCAGGTCAAGGATTTTGAAGGACCCTGGATAGAAGAAGATGTGAAGGAAATGTACACCAAAGCACTGGTGCCTGTTTCACTCTGTTCTGTTAGGTGAAGTCCTCTCTGGTAGCACATTCATTCTGATACCTTCCTGTAGCAGCCGGAGAACTCTAACTACATCCAATTCTTTTGGCAAATACTGTCAGTCATTTCTGGTTCAGCATTCTCATGTGCCACCCAGAAATACTTTGATCTGTCTCGTAACTTTTGGGTGAGCAGGTATTTTCCCTGAGGATATGAGTCTGCTGAACCTTCACTGCAAAGTCCACGCGAAGTTTCCTCCTCAAGTTTGCTGAGACAGCAGACCTGTGACAACGTGTTGGGCTCCTCTGTGGGAAATCAATGCTGCAAAAAGACTCCATGAGCAGCTCCCAAAATAAGAATTTTGGGCTTTAGAGCCTGTACAAACATAGTTCCTTCACCATTGTTCTCTTCGCTCTAGCAGCCCTGCACTGTTCAGAAGCTCTGAATGATGGAAGGATAAATTTATCTCCATTACATATTTCCATAATCAGCTACTTTGGAAGCAACGATCTGATTTCCTCTGCTCTTAGAAAACCTGATATTACAGAGCTGTCTGTGAAGAGACTCACATGTGGAAGACAAACTGGGGAAAGGATGCACTACTAAATAGTGCGATCATCTACAGAGAAAGGACCAGATGATACGATATTGTCTGCAACAACATAAGACTGAAGTATGAAGACATGAGATATCCCTTCCAATTCTACAGTCACTGTATTTTTTATTGGCCCATTGATACAATAATTCATAATAACCTCAGAAATATGGGGAATCTGAATACTGTGCTCAGAAAACACTGGGTTTTGTCATGAACATCTGCCTATTTTAGGTCTTATTTGAGGATCCTATGAGATGAGAAAGAAAATTTCTTATCTCTCTGGGACTTGCAGAGTATCAGAACTGTCTTACAAAATCTAAATTGAAACGGTTTGTCAGAACTCAGGGTCCCCCTGTTCATACCGCCACCTCTAACCCAGAAAACACATCGGTTCCGCTTCTTCCTTCCCAACTCTCTAATGCCATGAGCAAGTGAGCACCACGGGCCAGGAACGCACAGCAGAGAGGGGCAGCACTACTGTTTCAAGCACTATTTCAGAGTGTCCTTAGCATAAACGGAAGGCAACACTCCTTTTTCTTTTTTTTTTTAAGATGCATGCATTCAAAGGTAAAAAGAGGCTGAAAACACATAGCGTTGGATTTTTTTTTTCCCCAGTTATGAAAACAAAGCGCAGCTTCTAGGACTTGAAGAGCACCGTGAGTAGATGACACCCTGTGACATTTGTAGTTGGCAAAGTTTTTTGCTAAGGGGCAAAGAAGGGAGGAAGGGGAAGAAGAAAGAAGGGAGGGGAAAGGATTACATAAAAAGACAACAATTTTGTATGGGAAAGGAGGCCATGAATTTTCTGGTGAGCCAGGATGAATACCTTGTTTTCCTATAACCTCTCTATTCACTATTGCTTTGAGATATACATAAAAGAAAGGTCTGATCATCACCAGAATATTATTATTCCCATTATCTCTGTTGTCATTCTTTAAGGTTCAGGGGTTTGTCCACCACAAGGCTTCACTCCTATTTTACTGCCGGCTTGAGGAACAGCCCTTACCTTTAAAAATTTCCCCTCAAAAATTATCCCCCCCCGCTCATTACCCTGCCAAAGCAGGAACCACCTGCACTGTCATCTAAACCAGGATGGCAAGAAGTACAAAGAAACAGTATTTCAGAAGGTTTTCAGAAGATAAAAGGATTTTCCTGCTGAGTCAAAGGCAGCACACACCTACCTCCTTTGAAGTGCAAGCCCAGGTGTCGGAAGTCCCCCTTCCGTCCCCAAAACACGGAGTACAACTCTGCTGCAGCCCCCAGCTCGGGCACGGCTTTAGTTCAAGCAGTAAAGGCTCAAACCCCAGTAGAGACACAGGTGAGAACTGTTTTAAGTAACATACGGGCAGGTGATACAGAAGCGACATTACTAGGACACAGGGCTAAACTTCAATTTCAATTTTCAGACTCCCCGCGAACCCCAGGGAACGTATAAATTACCTATCCCGCTGCTAGCCATGCTCTGCGCTTGCAAGAGATTTTTTTCTTGATTTAGCCCATTAGAGATAGACAGAGTTTCAAAGTCCAGAGTCAGCAGCTGGCTTTTGCAGCTGGGCGTTTAGAACACGCAGGCAATGGCCAGAAGCTATGACTTACAGTTAAAAGTAGAGCTAGTAGGAAAATTCTTCTCTTTCACGAAGAAAAAAAACCCACATCAAATAAATAGAAGCATTGTATTTTAATCCGTTCTTAGCCCACCGTTTTTTTTTTAACTTTTCCAAAAAAGCAAAAATCCAGATCATTGTTTATATAGCACGTACACATACATATGTCAACATACATATACACAACCAACAGCCTAAAATGGATTTTTTTAGACGCTTCGCTATCCAAAGATATAAAATTCATCCTCATGAGAAAATTTCCCTTAGTTAAAATCACATTTTTGGTCAAGACATACGTCTGTGCAAAATTTCCAGGGAAGTCTAATTTAGGTCTCTAATTTGCTGGTGGTTCAAATCCTTTCCAGCTTTTTTTTCCTGGAAATCTAGGCTCCATATGTAAAACGGATAATAAGCCATTTCTTTTAAAGAATATGCCTGGCGCTGAAAGATTTAAATTTAAATCTCAGGAGCTGTAACACTGCTCCATCCAGGAGATGCTCATGGTGCACGTAGCAACATGCAGTTTGCATTTCTCGGAGCAGGATTCAGTGTTGACACTAATTCAGCATTTCTCGCTCGTGGCAGAGGTACGGAAAGAACGTGACGCGCAGAGGAACGGCTACAGTTTCAGTGCAAATCCACCACAGCGTTCTCGCATCGTGCCACGCGATCCTAACAAAATAAAAGAGGTGCAAACTGCTGCTCAAACAGGATGTTCAACTTCTGCAAGTGCTGTGAGGCTACAGCACGACTGTAGGGTAAACGTATAGAAATCTACGTCTGTTTTCTAGAAAATTATTGAATTATGTTTGCATAAGACTATGCTAAAGAGAATTAATATATAAAAGGTGAATAAGCTAAAGGGAGTCATGTATCTGCCACTGCGTTGCAAAAGCAATCTGTTAGGAACACAAAAGGAGAGGGGTTTTTTTATTTTTTTTTTTCGCTTTTGCAGCTTTTATTTTTAACCTGAGGAAATGAACACAGTTTACATCTATTCCTGTAAGGATTGCTCAAGCACAAGAGTATGTATTCTTTCTTAGGGAAAAAGTCGGTATGTATTCTTTTTTTTTTTTTATCTATAGAAGCTTCTGGGTTATTGATAATGTGAGGGTAGTGTAAGAAAATAAAAGGTATTAATGCATCTCTTTGTATCTGGAAAGATATAATGCTAACCATGGTCTCTCCCTACACAAAAAATAACCCTGGAAAGTTCTGGTTATGTATTTCTCTGTATCCTCTTGAGCAATAAAGTAGACACAAATGCATTATCAGAGACTTCTGGACTTGATGTCACAAAATCAAAGTGAAAATGATTTCAATAACATAGCCCTTGGCCTTCTCATTATGGTGGTAGGGAACTACCCCTTGTTAACGGCCTTACTCAGCGATGAGTACCTATTTAGACACCATTGTCACTGAAGACAATGCATTTATTTCATTGCTATGGTTACTAAATCCAGTATGAAGTATAGAAATATGGTTCACAAGAAAAAAACGAATGAAGAAAAAGAAACGATATCCTGCTTTAGAAATGCAGAAGAAAGATGAAACAAATAGGCTGCACAGTTTAAGAAACAATTAATTATTAGAACTTTCACAACACATTTGATATAATCTCATTGTAACCTGATTGCAGCCATTCTTGTACCAGTGCTCTCTCACTCGCTTTACTTTTACCCGTCTTGCCTTTTATGCTGCTGCTGGTGCAGGAGAAAAGATTGTACTTTTTATCCGTGATACTGGGGAAAAATGATGTATCACCGCAAGCCTAAAGGTTTTGTGGAGTGGCTTCTGCTGGGCATAGCGCTGGGCTCGGAGAGACCCTCTCCTCTTCTCCAACATCTCTCCAGGACCTGTTTGACACAAATGGGCTAGTGGCTGTGCTAAATGGTTGCTCACATCCAGCAAACGGGATAGCAAATGATCATCTCAGATGTCCGGGTATAACTCAAAGTGTTCTGTGGGGTGATTCCTAAAATGCAGATGCTCAGAGGGCGAAAGGGTCAGAGCTTTTTCTAAGTGACATACCACCACAGCGCCCAGATTTCTCCATCCCGCATACACCCAGCTGACGACTGACTCCCGCCTAGCAGGTTTGGTTTGGACTGTTCCCCACCAATAGAGCAGATTTAGGCCGGCGACGTGATCCAAAAGTACCAAGATCAGGAGAACAGCCGATAGAAATAGTCAACATATGTGGGGGATGGTTGGGCTGCAGGCGGCTCTGACTTTCTTATACAGCTTTGTCCTTGATGAAAAAGAGATAAGCAACTTTGAGGAAGAAAGAAGCAAGCTTAAGCAGAAAAAACAGGATGAAGACATACCACAGAAGCTGCGTGGACTGCGCGTGATAATAGCAGGAGAACCAATCCTTGTACTAATATAGCTGCGTGCTTTGCCATTGCTAACCAATGAAGAAAATATAACTAGCGCGTGATTAAGGAGCAGGGATATAAAGAGGGGGCAGAACCGAGCAAAAAATGTTGCCATGATAATCTGAATAAGGCTGCATGGATTGATTTCTTAGGCCGCTACAACAAACATAATGTTTTATTGCTTGGAAATGTTGGCAAGCCGCAATCTCTGTATGGTCCAAATAGGCTGTTTAAAAGGTTTTGTGAACCAAAACAAAGAAAACTAATGGCTAAGACTATAAATCCCTCTTTCCTTTCTTTAATGACACATGGTCAACAATTTCATTCTACTCACTCACTGAAACATCGCTTGCTCCAGAGGTGCCAGTCAAATTGCATTTGGTTCATGTGAGCCTCACCAGAACTATTCAAAATCCAAGGCTAAAAACGCCGCAGTCAGGCTCCTGGGCAGAGCGGATGGGAGGCAAAGGGATGACACGCCGGGACAGGACGTACTAAAGCCAAGATTAATCTACCTGACATCCTGCTGCCGTCTCCTCAAAGCAAATCCAAACAAATTCAGTACAACGGTTCCAGAAACAGTCTCTATCTTATTTAGGCAAAGCCAGCTACTCGGCTGCTTTATGCAGTTGGCACGCTTGGAAATCTCTTTGCCATAGCCAATTAGGAAAAGATCTGATTAATTACGACTTCTTCCTCCTTCTTTTCTGATGAAGACATAGCAATAGATTATTTACCCGTATTAAATGAAATTCTTCAGATACACTGCCTCAAAAAAGAGCTCTTCTAGAGTCACAGAACAGAGCCAAGAAGATCCAGATGGATTTACAGCATTTAAATTAATACCGTTCCCACACGCCCCAGTGCGAGTGCACAGCTGTACCGCAGTCATATTTATAAAGGGAGACGGGCTGGCTCTACCCCGTCAGTTAATATTGTGCCATAGCTTCATGACACAGTACGTTGGCATCACTCTAGACGCAGCACGTTGGCATCCTATGTGACAGTGATTGCCCCTGTTAGCTTTCAGAGCAACATATTTGAAATCCCTAAAGCGGCCGTGGAGCCTGAACTTTGCTGAGTTTGTTGGGACTGAGCCTATTAAATCATGGAGGGCTGTAGGAAAGGCTACCTGCTACTCTGAAAGGTATGCACATAGCTAAACAAGAGAGCCAAGAACAGAAAAGAGAGAAGGACAGAATAAGAGTAATAACAAGGACACTAGTACCAAATAAAATTCCTTCTTTTTATTCTCTGACACAAGGTGCAATTTCTGAAAGGAAACGGGAACAGAAAAAAGGCAAGTGCAGATCTATGAAAATAACCATGTTTTATCCGCCAGGGCCCCCCGAGATCGCCGCTCCTGGAGATTAGTAGTTATGAAGTCTTCCTCCGAAAGCACAAGTGAGCCTCTCTCAGTAAGCCTAACGAAAAACAAATTGAAAAGCGCTTTGCCAAGGTACTTCTATCTGACTGAGAATTGCATCTAACCACATAATTTCCACGAAACGGCAAATAACCGCCTCGCGGATCGCACTAACGGGAAGCGTGGAGAGCAAATCGCAAAAACTAGTGGTTCTGGTGGATGAACCACAATGGGCTAGACCAAGTTTTGGTGTGCTCGGCTGCTCACGTCAAAGGCTTGGGAAGCTGTAGACGTCTTCTCAAGGCAATGCAAAGGCAGGTGCCGCAATGAACCCTTAGTTCTCTTTCAACAAAAACTATGCACCTGATTTTCACTTCTGCTAAGGCTTGCTGTGAACTTGCTGCACTCGCTGTGCAAAGAAGCCATAAAGCGAGCATAAAAGGATCTTAAGTAACACTCAGGTAATATGAAAGAATCAGGATCCAGAATTTTATTAGCATCCAAAACCCAAAGACTCAAACGTCACGAGACTGAAGGGAGAAAAGCAATCCTATAGAGAAGAAACTGGTGCAACTTTGAAACATCCTTTGATAGAAGATGACAAAGAATCACCTTGTCCTACGGAAAAATTTACTTGAAAAATGAGCTATTAGAGCCTGAAAGTCACCCACTCGCAGCGTAAATGAGCATGAACGTGTATTTCTCTTCCTAGAGCGGCACAAAGGAAGAGCCAACAAGCTTACTGAGAATTTTGCAAGGACTCCCATACAAAGTACTGAAAAAAGAGACTTCCTTGGAAGGTAAACTTGATTTCCCAAAGGGGATGAGTAAGCAGTCATTTCCCTCGCAGGCAAATGAAAGCAATGATGAGCTTTCAAAGATGTCATTCACAAAAATGTCCTTAATGGGAGAACAGAGTGACTGAATCCAGGCAGGGAATTAAGAGACAGAGCAGAGACGGTCATTTTGATGAGAAGACTCAAAGAGAACGGAGAAAAGAAACAAGGGGGCTGTGCAGCACTGTTATCTCCTTTGACTGGGTCCCATTAATACAACGAGTCATTTAAAAGAGTGATGAAAAGAGTGGGAATCAGTGAGTTTCAGAATTTTTCTTTCCAAATATGCCAAAATACATCCCAGCAGGACAGACGAGCTTATGCTATATGGATTATCTGGTGATAGGGGTATCGTCATGGAAACATCATCTTTGCTCAGAAGTGATTACTTACTCCTGCTCTCATTCCCTTCATATATTAATAACAGATTTTTTTTTTTGTTGTTATTAAGTCAGTGGCAGATGATGGACCTGAATCTTCTCCCATCTCCTGTATGGATTTCATCCTGGTTTTCAGCTGTGTCATTTCTCATTTACAGACAGATTGCAGCCGTGGTCCACAAGTACTGCCACATCCCACAGGAAAAACTGGCCTCCGGTCCTCATGCAGGGACTGCTCTTGGTTTAGTCAGGAGACACAGTCCCTCTCTTTTGTAAGGACGGACACAATTTTTAGACTACGATACATCACAGATACTGAGAATACAACTTACATCCCAGGACATCTAACAAAACAGATGAAATGGGATTCTGCTCCAGAAACTTTGACTTGGGTATTTACAAGGTTTCTAAGCTCCCTTTAAAGACAATAAATACTTACTGCAGGATACGGTGGCATGACATAGGCACCCGTAGGCATTATTTGAGATGCCTCAGGGAATCTTGTCCAGCGTCTGACTGCCATTCCCATGGCTCAAATCTCCTGTGGGTACCGAGTCATGTCTGCCAGCTTTATGTGCACATCTCAGATATCCCAGATCATCTTTAACAGCACTCAGCATATATGTGTGGACAACTTAATTGAGCCCAGTGGAGCCCAGAGAGCAATTCAACTCTTCCTAAAGTAAACATCTATCTTTGGTCAACAGAATTGCTCTAAAGGCTCTGATTTTGAGAGGTTCAATTCAGACGCCCAAACACAGGCATCGAGCATCTAGGAGATACTCAGGGGAGTGACTGCTGTCCTGGGCAAAACCCTGCGAGGTACCACCAAAACAACTCAAACGATATGGGCAACGGCAGTGGCACTGTCTAGTTTATGGTTCTAGATATACGGTTCTTTCAGCCAGCTCACAATAATTTCAGCTCCCTCTTGGAGATTTTACACCTCCTGATGTTAGGAAAAGAAAAACCTACTGACGTTAGGAATAAGCAGATGTTTACAGTGACACAGATGGCCTATTTAAAACATGATAACCTTGTATAAAAATACTGTAATGTTGTTAGGGGATTGAGGTTGGAAAGAAAAATCGAAGTTTATATGCACATCCGTTTTGACTGTGCAAAGGTTATGTTTATAGGAGTAAACTAAGCAGGGCCAGGACATGGTCTCAGGCACTGGGGCAGCTGGGTGGCCCATGGTACCTTGCAGTCCCCAGTGTCTGCTCCAGCGCTGCCTGTACTGGGGGATGCAATGGGCCAGGGACTTACCTTGGAAGACAACACATGACCCGAGTTTGTTTTCATCTGAGCAACCATAAGAATGTGACAACTTGGCCTCAGGGTCAGAAAATTGGGCCGATCCTTTTTTTTAAACCACTATAGAGGTGGCCAAGGTACCCTGAATTCAATCCTTCCCTTTCTCCTAGGCAAGAAGGTTCTTACGACTATTTAACAAGAGCTCTTCTGCTGCTGCTGTTTCACGCGCCAGCTTTGCTGGGTTTATGTGCCCATGGACTGCAGTTCCAACGCCAATGTATGATCACTGGTCTGTCATCATCCTCCCCCAGTAACACCATTCACACTGGCTGTGTTCAGCCCAGTCCCACCTGCCTGGCCTGTGCCTACCTCTTAATCATTATTTGTGGGGATGGAATTCACCCCTCCAGACCTTGCAGGTCCTGGTAGAAAGGAGCAAAAGGGAAACCAAGACAGACATATTTCTTCAGAAAAGAAAAAATGGTCCGTGCCAGGAACCACGTTCCCAGAATTTAAAGGAAGTGTTGCTATGCTTCCCACAGCCCCCAGTCTGTGTCAGTCTCAAGCTTATATGAGGGCTAATAGATGAAAAATGATGAAAACATGATGCAATGCAGATGGGAGGAGCCGGAGCCACGTGACGATGAACTCACAAGGTTTGCAGGCGGAGCCTGGTGACTTTGGATCATCTCAAAATACAAGCAGGTTTAAAACTGGCTCTTCTGCACCCTGTGGGACCACTCAGCATCACTGCAACCCCTGGCAGACATGAGCTTGGAAGAGGTGAAGGTAGAGCCCAGAAAAAACATGTACAGGAGAGGCAGGAAGAAGAAAGTCTGGAGACAGTTGGGTGAGAAATCTATAAAGTCTGCCAGGTCGGTAATCAGAGCAGATTTCAGATGCAACTGGGGCCTCTAATTACAACTCCTTCATTTTTCAAAGTTCTCTATGAAACGCAACAAAACCTGATCCAGTTATGCCGATGTAAGTGAAAATGCCACTGACTTGCACCAGTGCAAACCCAGAAAAACTGAGGAAGGCTGTTTAGATTGATTTCTTAGGTGCATCGGTGTAGCCGCACCCTCAAGATGCATTATTTCAAAATTCAGAGAAACACAGTACTATTTAGCCATTTTGTACCCAAAATAGGCAGGATGACAGGTACCAACGGCAAGCGAGCACCCTGAAGGTTACTCGAATGGTCACTGATGAGCCTGGAATGCAGTTTTACAATAGCGTAACGTCAAGCTCTGAAATCTGTTGTAGAGCAGAGTTAATTTTTAAAAAGAGTGAAATCTATAGTCGATTACCCTCTCGCTCCTCCCTCCACCCCCAAGCCCCCCGAACACGGGGTCTGGCGGTTATTCTGATCCCTGGAGTTTGATGCATGTTTGATTCACAGACTGCAGCATGTCTGCACCAGATGGCCCCGAGTTAATGAACACAAACTCATCACTTTTACTCACGAGGGAAATGTGCAGCTCAATCTGATTTGTACTCGACAACTAAAAATATTTTAGTATTTTTAGTGAGCATTTTACTGTTACAAAGCGGCATTTGAGGCAAGCATTAAAAGAACACAGCCTACCCAACAAATGTACTTCCACAGATGAAGAACAGCGTTGCTGCCTTTTCCCCTTCTCATCAGAGCTAAGTTAACATTTTCCCAAACCTTAAAACCGCAAGCAGCCCATAAAGAAAACTGTAAGATCTGGGGCCTTCTCAGGCACCGTTATGCCATTTGCAAAAAGTCTCCTGAGTTTGCTGAAAGCAGGACTGGGCTCCGAGTTTCTTACCACAGCAGGTTTGAAAGGATACGGGTCATATTCTCAGCCAGCATAAAATGAAGTGAATGCCTGGAAACCACCAGAGCTGTGATTATTTATACCGGCTAATGACGGGTCTGCATGGGGTCACTGTGATTTTCACGTGGAGCACACAAGATGTAACTGCATGAGAATATAAAACACATATAAAAACCAGCATTACACTGCCGTGCTATATGAAAGATTTTTCCCCAAGGAACCAAGAGACATTTGTTGAAAGATGAAAACCAGATCCCCCAGTCTACGACCCAAAAATGGATTAATTGCTTCCCTTGGAGTCAACGGGCACAAAGTCATGATTGCAAACACGTGGCAGGAGCCACGTTCCCAGCATTTAAAGGAATCTTGGTTCCACCTTTCACTCAAAAAGCTGTTGGACATGCCAAAATTTTAATGCAATTTTAGTCTGGAATGTGACTTCCTTACTCTCTGTGATTTTATGTGCTCGAGTGTGATACACACCACAAGATCATATGATGCAATTCTTAACGAAACCTTATAGTTATCTGAAAACTTGTTAGAAGCATTGCGTGTTGATGTAAACATTCGATATAGTTGGGTGTTTTGTTCACGGCATACAGTTTTTGCTGTTACTCTTCCACTATAGCGATGCATTCTCTACCCACAATTTCAAGACCGCAAGGAATAAATCAGATTTTAAAAACTGAGAAGAAAGTAACGTACTAACCGTAACTCTTCACACCACATTCTTCAAGAAGCAAGCTGGCCAGGCCAGGTCACGTAAGAACTGACTCCCAGATGCCATGGATAAACTAGTCAGATCCAGGCATCTGGGTTTTACAGCTGCCGAAGTCATGCCAGCGGTAGGCACCTGCCAAGCCAATCTACTGGAGCCCGAACACATTTCCCATCCCCTCCGAAAGGACGAGGCAGTGCCAGGAGGGAGTATTACTGTATAATGACTTATTTCTTACAGAAGTAGAAGGCAAACACATCATGTGTGCAATGCCAGCTCCATAGCGATATTCCCACAGAGCATGGGGACTGTCTGCTTGACAGCCTATTTCACCTCTCTGACTACAGATTTTCTCCACTACACTCATCTCCATTATACGGTTGCGATAAAGTTATTAGCTATTAAATAGCAAAGCACCAATACAACACCACCTCAAACACAGATCAGCGTCAAGCAGGATATTCTCAATGGTGGAGAGGATAAAAAAGAGAGAGGAAAACCAGAGGATGCTGAGAGGCCATTGTGGTCTCCCAAACCATGGAAGAATTAGCTGAGGGGAACTCAACAATATCTAAAGGGCGAGTGGCAAGAAGATGGGGCCAGACTCTTTTCAGTGGTGCCCAGCAACAGGACAAAGCGCAACAGGCCCAAACCAGAACACAGGAAATTCTGTCTGAACAGAAGGAAAAAATTCTTTCCTTTGAGGGTGGCAGAGCGCTGGCACAGGCTGCCCAGAGAGGTGGGGGAGTCTCCGACTCTGGAGACATTCCAAACCCACCTGGACGCCATCCTGTGCAACCTGCTCTGGGTGACCCTGCTCTGGCAGGGGCGTTGGACTAGATCATCTCCAGAGGTCCCTTCCAATCCCTACCATTCTGTAATTTCGTGAGGGAAACATCCATCAAGGTCCCGTTCATCACTAGATGCTGGGAAGAAATCCCTAACCAAGCTTTGCTTCCTGCTCTTTGTGCTGCCTCAGTCAACTTTGTTCTCTTCTGCAGCTCGCCACTAAAGCATCTGTGTTCATTAGACCAGAACTGAAATACTTCCTCTTTGCCATGAAACTTCCTGAGGAAGGGATCACCTCCCACCAGGTGATAAGGCAATGCCAGTGCAATGCGGCAGCAGGTCCCACCTCACCAGGATCATCAAGGAATTAGCGCAGGGATGATCCCCATCCTTGGGGAGCAATCTCACAGCCATCCCAAACTGGGCAGTATGCGCAAATCCTCCCTTTCTCAGGCTATCTCTGTTCTTTCACACACACACACAAATCAAATCATTTTTTAATTGCTTTGATGTGAAACAAAAGCAAGCTTGATATAAACCTTGATAATCTTGATGTTTTCTAAGAAACAGAATTTGTTTTTTGACCTGCCCTACACAGTCTACAAAGTATAATAGAAATGTTGGAAAGAAATCTCTTTTACTTAACCGAGGGAATCAAAATTCGGTTTAGAATGAAATACTAATTGCGATTTTACCACTCTAACCTTTCCTGCTGATACACATTACGATGTACTGAAGCTACAACCTGAACACGTCCTCCGTTTGGAAATCTTTCATTCAGACTCCTCTAAGGATCCAAATGGCTCTAGCAAGTACGTCTTCATCTCATTAATCTCCCCTCCAGTACAAACTTTCTGATGTGCAAGCTGTTCGCTCTCCCCGTCCTTTACAACTGGATATAAACAAGGGATGCGCGAGGGCTTTGATGGGGGAGCACGGGCCATCGATCACCCGCGACAAGCCAGCACAGTGGGAAAGTCGTCGCTTCTTCCACCTGATGTTCCAAATTGTGCCTTTCAAAACAAGGGGAAGAAACGTGCGTTCCTCTTCCACGCTGCAAGGGAAAACGCTGCTCTGATCAGGATCGCTTCTGGTTTGCTTCTGTAGGGCTAATTAATATATAAACCATTTAATTAGCTTGAATTTGGGAAGCCTACCGGTAACGCTGCCTTGCCCTGCAGCTGCAACGCCATTTTATTAGTGACGGTGACAAAGGTACCATGAAGTTACTAACGTTTTATATGTACTAATTTTAGTTCCTCACAGAGCAGCACTGCTGGCCCGCTGTCTCTGTCATCGGGAAATCTCAGCACATGTTTTTAAGGCAGATTTTTGTTCACCTTCTCATTCTTCCCTTACTCACACCCCTCTTAAACGTAAGCCAAGGAAACAAATAATATTTCAGACTATGTCCATGCACCATTAAAAATAGGCATGCAGCACTTTCCATGCATAATTCATTCTTCCTGTATTTCCAGTCAAGACGTCTTCACTTTGCAAGTGTAAAGTGACAATTCTTGCAGATTTGGGAAATAAGCTTTTACATCTGTTACAAGCTAGCAGACATCATTTGGCAAGTGCTAAAAAATACCATATATGACCAGAAAAATGGCATTTTGTTTGGTTAGACGCATTCTTGAACTAAAAGTCTCTGGGGGGGAAAAAAAAAAAAAAAAGATGACTTGAATGTTTTTTTCCTTCTAAGAGAAATATTCTAATTTTCCAGCCATTTATCTCTCTATTTCCTTTGTGTATTATGTCCTCCTTTTTCCTCACTCTTTTCCTTTTCACATGGATCATCTTGTTTTGCAGAAACTGGGTTTTTTTTCGTTTTTTTTTTTCTTTTTAATGCTGACACTTCAGCCATCTTTATCATGCCGGACTCAGAATAAGCTCCAATCCCCTTCCTGCTCCGGCCTCTTCTGCCCCGATCACGTAGCCCCACTCCCCGGGACCTCTCCCCGTCTACATCCACTCTCCTTCCCCCCAGCCCGCTCTGTTCCACCAGCTCAGGCTCTACCTCCGCCTTCGTTTCCCATCTACCTCATTTAACTCTCTACTTTTAAGTCTTATTAGTCTTGCATCAGAAGCGCGAGGAGCAACGCTGTCATAACAAAGAGAGGGAGAGCTTGCAGGCCCACTTTACAAAGTGATTTGGCGGGGCGAGGAGCACCTTGCTGCATACTAATGCTGTTTTAATAATGCTGCCCCAACACCCCGGTGACTGTGCTAACAGTCTGCAGGCTCCCAATAAGCTGGGAATGCGATTTGTGCGCACGTGAGGAGTTAAGAGAAGGGGCGAACGCACATTGCAACCAAGTTCGCCATAAGCAGTAACGTCACCGGACTCGATTCTTTTCCCTGCGTTTCATTTAGGTGTTTTCTCCTACTCTAATACCGCCCTTTGCTCTCTACGCTTAAATGCACTCCGTTTGCATTCCGGTCCTTCATTTAAAGAAATAATACGACTGATGCTATCCATATAGCTAAATAAAACCACATATATTTAATTAAAAATTATGCCGACGCGGCAGCTAGGTTCACAATTCCTCGCTGCTTTTGCACCCGCTTGCAAAGCCAATCAGCAAAACCGTCTCCGGTGCTCCAGGGACCGGATCCTGTCGCCTCCTCTGAAATCGCAAATCTCCTGGAGTATCTCCGGTGCATCCTCTGAGGCTCGGGCTCGAGAAGAGCTCTGCCCTGCACCGGGACTTGCCAGCCCTGCCCGGGGCACGGCTGGAGGGTGTCCTCCGGAGCACGCACCGACCCAGGGGCTTGAGAGCACTTCAGGGGTCCTCAGCACCGTGGCCCGAGGAAGAATTTGCTTTTATCGGTATCGTACTGGCAAAACAGCTACATACATACGCACACAGTAAAAAGCAAGTCATATTGCCTGCGTGAAGGGGAGGAAAACAAGCTTCTGAGCTCATTTCAAGTTTCGGAGGTGAGACCCTAAAATAGCAGAATTTTTAAATCATTAACAAAACAATGGGGGGAAAAAAACCCACTGCCAGCGTGTCCTTTTCCAGGCAGTATTTGAGCAACTTTAGAAACGTTAGATGAACCATATTGATTTTTTCTGTTTGTGGCTTTGATGGGAATTTAATTGAAAAGCTCAGTAACTCGGGTTTTGAAGCTTGTTTGCACAGTCTTCCACAGCAAAATTGTCAAAAAAGAAAAAAAAAGAAAAAGAGAACATAAAAAAAAAACCCAGAAAAACAAAAAAGGATTTTTTCTGTGGTCGGCCAGAAGAGGCAGTGACAAGAGACCTGCTACAGATTTTACATCCTCAGCTCCCGGAGACTGAAATCACATGCACTTTATTCATCGCCTATAGACAGACATCGCATTTTGTCAGTGCAGCTCATCTTGAAAGCTAGGCTGCTGGCAATTAATTTTTCTTTTATTTTCCTCCTTTTTATGCGATTAGAAATGGTCATAAGGATTTCCATCAGGATCACTTCAATAAAGTGAAAAAGAAGGTAACACCCTGGCCCTCTCCTTTATGGTCAATTAGCTTAACATGAAACATTTGAAAAAAACTCAATAATTCTGAAGTTGTTCTGCGCGCACATCTTGGGTTCAAATATCCTTTTTTGTTTCTAGATCAAAAAATGCAAAGGAAAAGCCTGAAGAAGCAAAGAGTAAGTGACAGGGTGGAATGGCATGCGAAGACACGGAGGTATCTTTTTAGCGCTAATGGGTAAGAGTGACAGTTTTCCTCCACCTATTTTTTAGGGAAAAATACCCGCAAGAGGCTTTGGTGGTGTCACTGTATTAACTTGCCAGTGTGTAAAATGATCCTTTAATTTAGTTCTGGCCCAGAATGTGAGTTTTTCCCAAACTTTACACGGCAAGGAGCTGGAAACTTTTCCTGCGAGCTGCAGCCCTCGCCACAGCAAGGCTGGTAACGGTAATGCGTTCTCCCAGAATTAGAGTCCAAGCTCAATTAAGACTCGAGCGAGGGGATAATACATCTGCCTGTTTATTTAGTGGTATTTCCACAGATTTGTGTTTTCTCACCTGGAAGTATTTTCAGTTTAGGATGATGGTTAAATATTCGCTTTTATCTGCAAAGTCTCAAATAAAACTGGATGTGTTTATGCCTTTTTCCTTGTAATACAGCAATAGGAGTCAGCACCAGGAGATGGGATCTTGCAGCTTCCCAATGCAAAGGAGAAGACAGATCTGAGGAGGATCCTTAACAAAATGAGTATATTTTAATCTGACGGTAACATCCTATTTTCCCAAGTGCTCTCAGCTTTCAAGAAAGCTCCTGGCTAACCGCTAGACACTCGTTACATGGAAACAACATTAATTAAACAGACGAGAGATGTGAGTCAGATGCACCGTTTTTCCGTATCTGTGTCAAAACTCTAAGCTATGCGCAATATAGTATCACGTAGCTCCCAGCCTAATGGAGTGGCACACGAAAACCTAATTGCATTATGGTACAGTGTGATGATATGAGTAAAGCCATCACATGACAAGTTGTCCCAGGATGATAGTAACTGTCCCACATTATGTTATTTGGGGAATAATAAACATTAGATGTAGGAAAACACTACGCCAAAATAAGCTTGGTCATCCCACAGAGCTTGGGACAGATGGCAATTCTAGCTCTATAATCAAAGCAATAATTAACCTAGTAGTTTTTAAAGAGAAAAATCAAACCACATTTGCAATCCAGTTCTCGACATCAGGGATATGCTGCAACATTCAGAAGCGTTTTCAGACACACCGACCATCTGCATTAAATATGGCTCCTCCCAGGAAACCTCTGGTCCTGCAGAAGACACCATGGATCACCAATATCTGGTACATATTTCAAGTGTTGATGTCTTTGGCAAAACGGAGCCTGCAAGTGGAACTGAGGATCTGTTCAAAAGATGTAAAACCCCTATTGCATCCATTCACAAACTATTTGGCCAGTTTACTCCATGAATATAGCCCTTTGTATTCTATTCATTCACTATCTGTGAAGAGGCTAATTTCAGTTTTTTACGTTTTTGTGACCTGTATTCACTCAAAATTCACTGGTGGAAATAAACTCTAAATCTATCATGTGTTGGTGAACTGGTTGGCTAATCAGGCCATCGTGTCGCTTCTGCCTGACAACCAGAACACCTGAACTTTAAAATCAGGACTTTCAGTTTAGGTTAGCATGTATAATTTGCAAGAATATTTTCACACTCATGTTTATTAACTTCTTCTTCTTTATTGCCCAAGTTCACGTATCAATTACAAAGGACCTAAATGAACTTATCTGCATAGAATCACAGAATCCCCTACATTGGAAGGGACCTTTAAGATCATCGAGTCCAACCATCAACCTCACACTGCCAAAACCTCCACTAACCCATGTCCCTCAGCACCACGTCTGCCCGGCTTTTAAATACCTCCAGGGATGGTGATTCCACCACTTCCCTGGGCAGCCTGTTCCAGTGCTTGAAGACCCTTTCGGTTATGCATGAGAAGTCTCTCCAAATTTTAGGGGTCTCTCTACTTCATCTTTTATCAGATCCACTTTTATGAACTTAATGGCAGATGGGAATGGTAAAAATAAAAGAAATAAGTATACATGTGTGTGTATATATAAAAAACAGTGATAGATTCACAGGTAAAGTTGAAGTATTTTATGATGATGGTGACCACCAGGCATTTGCAATTGGACTGGCTGTCAGCATACGATCCCAGGAAACCTAGCTTTCCGCTGTCATCACAGTGCTCTCTGGCCATAGATCTTGCTTATTTTCTGTACACTGCGTCTTTTCAGCACATCGGGCTTTGCAACTTGTGACATTAGAGGAACTGCTGTGAATAGTGGGACACACAAAACAAGCGTACCATAGAGTCCGGGAAACTGAATGTTGGTGAACAAAGTAATGGTTCTCCCAATGAATGTATAAATTCATAAAGACAAGATGCAGCATGGCTTAACGCAGCTCTTCTAAAATAGGTAAAAATTGAGGATAAATTAGTTCATAAAATAGTAGCACTTAGCACTGATAGGGCCCTGGGTCTGAAAGACCTCCTCCAGTGTTACCAAATTCCGTTTCCTGCCACTCAAGCTCACGTACATCCTTTCACGAACTTTGCAAGCACTGTCGCATAAATCCTCAGATTTCTTACCTCCTCTATTCCGTTTGGGCAGCTGTTTCTGAACCCAGCTGCTCTAATGATTATAAAACATCTGATTTCCAAACCTAAATGTAAAGATGGCCCATTTCAACCCACCTGGACTTGTGCTAACATTGTATTTTACCTTAAACAGCTTTTTCCTCTCTCCCTGATATTTACTCCTTTCCTATTTCTAGGGAAAAAAATAAAAATTCTTTTTTTGCTCAGCTTGTTTGCGAGATAACAAATCACAGTCTTTTCTTGTTTGATACTTCCATCTTCCCTGACCATCCTAGTAAGACTTTTCTGCATCTGTCCTGGATGAGTGACCAGAGTTGTCCACAATACTGCAGAGGGGTCTGAACTAAAGTCTTCCACATCATCGTTACAGCTCCAATTCCCCAGTTCTACAGGAAATAACTTGGTCCACAGATCTCAGATCTACCCCCCTGTACCTCCCTGCTGCCCCACAGGGTCACCCGGAAGTGTCCCCAGGTCCTACCCCTTCTCACTGCTTGGAGCATCTGAAAATCTCCAACCACCAGAGAGGGTTTTGCTAAATATTTCCATCAATTTTCTCAACAGGCAAAAATGCCACCCCTCTAACTGAAGCGCATTATTTTTAACAACCGTGGAAGAGTATTCCTTGATTTCACTGTGATCAAAGGCGACGGCGTAAATCCTTCTCATTCACAGAAGGAATTCTTGACGTGGAATGGCTTCATTCATACTGGAAAATAAAGTATGCTGAATCATTCATTATTCATTATGTGGTCCACAGGCTAGGCGGTGCAGCTGGGCTCACATCCAAGCAACCAGACTCTCCTTCTCCCAACGGTCTGGTCACACTGAAACTGCCTCTTGGGAACTGTCCTTCACCTTGTCGCCTTCAGCTCTCTCATGGGCATAGCTTTGGAGATTGTTAGTGAGACAAGGCTAAAACCACGCCAGCGACCACACTAACAACTGAGGCGTGTGCACAGTCGCAGGGCAGCACTTGGACCCAGGCCATAACCATGTTTACCACACCAGTATCAGAGCAGCTTTCACATACACCTATAATGGAGAACAAAAGAGCCCAAGGAGAGAGCCCAAGAAAGTCGTTTAATTGTAGCTCACTCCATGACACCGTTCTGGACAAACCTACAGCAGGGGTGTCTGCTAGTAAACTGAAAATTGGATTCAGTTGCCTAAATACAGACACTTTGCTTTGACCTCCAGTTACCGATCCAGAAGCGTGCAGGACTCCTGCAGGTCCTTTGACGTATGCTCCTTGGTCCTTTGCTCTGGTGAGAACCCTCTGCAGTGCTGCCTCCAGCTCTGGGGCCCTCAGCACAGGAAAGACATGGACCTCTTGGAGCAGGTCCAGAGGAGGCCACAAAAATGATCTGAGGGCTGGAGTCCCTCTGCTGGGAGGACAGGCTACGAGAGTTGGGGTCGTTCAGCCTGGAGAAGAGAAGGCTGCGGGGAGACCTTAGAGCCCCTTCCAGTACTTAAAGGGGGCCTACAGGAAAGATGGGAAGGGACTTTGTAGTAGGGCCTATAGCAATAGGACAAGGGGTGATGGCTTTAAACTAAAAGAGGGGAGACTTAGACTAGATCTAAGGAAGAAATTGTTTATGCTGAGGGTGGTGAAACCCTGGCCCAGGTTGCCCAGAGAGGTGGTGGATGCCCCATCCCTGGAAACATTCCAGGTCAGGTTGGACGGGGCTCTGAGCAACCTGATCTAGTTGAAGATGTCCCTGCTAATTGCAAGGGAGGTTGGACTAGGTGGCCTTTAAAAGTCCCTTCCAACCCAAACTATCCTATGATTCTATGATTCTACGAGTCTATGATTCTATCTAACAGCCCCATCGAAATGTCTCAGATATCCTGAAGCATCTTAAATTGCACCAGGTGCTAAGTTAGGCAACCAAATTTTTACTCTAGCATCTACTACAGAATTACCAAGCCATCGGACCCTTGTGTTCAAGTTTTAGGAACTGGTGTAGGTCATCCAGGATGGCTCAGCCAGCCCCAAGCATGAGCACTTACTGTATTTTTGTACAGAAAAAAGGGTTTGGGGGTTTCACTTTGAGGCAGCACAAACTCAACCCAAAGAGGGAAGATTGCAGGAGGAGGCAGATCCGTGCACAATGTTTCAAAACCACAGTAGAAATGAAACCTGCTTACCAGCCCGGATATATTTTGTGCTCTTATGCTCAGATATGGAATGATTTCATTTTTGTCTTTTCTACCGTGGGCAAATTCCAAAAGTACAAGTTGAAATGGAAAAATAGACATGGGCATTTTATTGCAGGTTGCATTTTTATATTGAACCAGCAGCATTAATAAACATTGCAGTGCTTTCTGAGGGGAAGATTTCGCAGCCCCTCTGTGCTCTACCTCATTACCTTTTCATTTTGTTTTGTTTGCTTCTATCTGTCAGTAGAAACATGACGCATTGTCAAGCGTACAGCAGGTCGGGTGATGACATTTTTTAATGTTCACATAACAACCTGACCTCCTGCTCACATTCACTAAAAAGAAAATAAGGAAACCCCCTGTTTTAAGTTTTAAATGCTAACTACGTTCTATATTTGATTTGTTTTTCCTTCCCAGCAACACTAATTTCAAATTGAACTGCTGACTCAATTAGCAAAATGTTGAAGTTGTTGAGACCTTGTATAATATTATGTCCCATTAACAAAAAGGAAGCCAGCAGTGTTTTTATGCCAGTAACTAAATCCAGCACCAGCATTTTAATGGGCTATTTTAATTAAACAAATTAAATTAATGATGGCTTCTGCAGAATGATGAATTACACTATTTAATATATCATTGCTACGTGCTAATCCCATTTTTAATATTATCTTCAAACATTGATCAATAAATAGACACATAAGTCATAAACTGACTGATCTCAAGAAAAAAAACCCCAACAACTGGTGCAAAAGCAACATAAAAAAATGTAAATATAACTACTCTCCACCTACAGCCAAGATGTCATGGACTCTAACAATGATAAGATAAGAAAGAACCGTTTAGTGTGCATTATACTAGTTGCAGTAACATGAACTGTATTTACTGAGGTAGTAGCCAAAAAAGCAAATGGAAGTTGAGAACAGGAGCATGGTGTCATGCATGTTAAATGAAAGTCATGCTGAGCCCGAGGAACGTATAACAGTGTATAACTTGGAAGCTGAACAAATCAGGTGTCTGTACAATCGCAAGTAGCCCTCGGCCTTTGGATTTTTGGCTTTTGTCTTATGCCCTTACTGATCACAATCAGCTTCCTTACAGCATCATTTTAAGAAAAGATCATAACCTCCTCCAAGTAACTGCTCCGGCCATCCCCCCTCTCCTGCTGTGGCCTCTCCTGCAAGCAGAACTCATGTTCCACCTCTCCAAAGCGGATCACAGGATCTATGACAGTTCAGGGCCAAATACTGGAAAATGTGGGATGATCTTAGCTCCCAAAGAAATCATTTACAGTTGAAGTTACAGCAATGAACAGCACCATTTCAGGACAATGGACACCAGGTGGAGTCTATGGTGCCTTCTGTAAGTGAGGGGGAGGACCTAGATCACTTTATCATCTTTTAGAGAGATCATAGAATCATAGAATCACAGAATGGTTAGAGTTGGAAGGGACCTTAAACATCATCTAGTTCCAACCCCCTGCCATGGGCAGGGACACCTCCCACTAGACCACGTTGCTCCAAGCCCCGTCCAACCTGGCCTTGAACACCTCCAGGGATGGGGCAGCCACAGCTTCTCTGGGCAACCTGCGCCAGGGTCTCACCACCTTCACAGTGAAAAATTTCTTCCTGAGATCTAATCTACATCTTCTCTCTTCCAGTTTGAAGCCATCACCCCTTGTCCTGGCACTCCATGCCCTTGTAAAAAGTCCCTCTCCAGATTTCTTGTAGGCCCCTTTCACATATTGGAAGGGGCTCTAAGGTCTCCCAGAGCCTTCTCTTCTCCAGGCTGACCAACCCCAACTCTCTCAGCCTGATCTCACTGGTTTTTTCCAGCTACTTTTAGAAGGCCAGTGTAGGATTTAGCTACCTGATGTGACCTCTAGAGAGCTCAAGGGATTCAAGTCAGATGTCTGGTCAGTTTAAAGGCTATGAAGCCTGTCTGCTCTTAGGCAAAAAGAAAAAAGAAAAAAAAAGTTGTTAACTAGGAGGATTATTAATAATAAATATAAACGAAGTGTCCTTAAAGATGGGAGACTAGGATGGGATTTCCATGCAACTGGAAGAAGCTCCACACAACAGGTGGGAACAGGAAGAAGAGTAAGGGTAGAACAGGCAACTATGCAGCACTTTAAAATTGGGAAATAACCATAGATCCTAAGGAGCCTGGTAAAAGGTCTTCCTCTTTTTTTGGCATAATTTTCTGTGATTTTTTTTTCTAATAAAGCCAAATTCGTGTTATTTTAGAACAGCACCAGAGCACCACACACGACAGACTACAACGTAGTTCTAGAAATGTATCGCGCCGTTGACAGCTACTTAAATCCGCCTGAGAGGGATCTGCGATCTGGCACGCTGATAAAGACTCAAGGAAAGATTATATAGGATTAAATGGGAATAACTGACAAAATGGAAAAGGTGCAAGGTACAGACACAGCTAGATAATACAACCATGCAAGGTATAGCAGGCGTGCTTGAAGATGCAAAATGTTGTTCACACAAGACGAAACACTTGGCCTAAGCTTGCTGAAATTCCAAGCATTAAAGAAAATGGAACAAAAAAAAATATTTTTCAAAGAAAAGAAAAAAAAGAAGCAAGGGCATGAAAAGTACTTGTTCATCTGCTATAAAAAAGACTTTTCTGAGTCCTCTAAAGTACATCCAACACTAAATTCACTTCACCAAGCCAGTAGCTGTCTCTCTGAAGACGTGTCAAAGCCCAGTATCTTCCAGGAACCCACACCCCACCCACTGGCAGCTGGTGCATACCCGTCGTTCGACCAGGTACGGGAAACAGGAGCGATATCAATCTCTGACAACCTTTCCTCTCACATTTGCCAAGTTCATATTCATTTTACTAGAGCACCCTAGCTCCCGCAGGCTTAGCCTACCATGTACAAACTGCTCTAAAATAAACATGGTTTTGTAATGGTATAACGTGATAACATTGATTCTGAACATAGGACGTTTCACAGCAGCAATGCCCCACGGTAAGCGGTGGCAGACGAGCCACGACGTCGCAACCTGAATGACAATCTGCATGAGTTTCTCAGCTGAGAAGCATGAACCATATTCTGATTCCGTAAGGAAGTTTTAAAAATGAGGGAAGAAGTGGGCTCTGTATTTTATTCAACTCACTGTAGCTGAAGAGAGCCTGCTCAGAATCCTGGTGTTTACACCTGGGGGGACGGAGGAGCGAAGAAGCCAGAGGTGATCTGGCAAGATGCTAATTCAGGCCTCTTAATGAATTCAGAGCCAGAACAAATCAAAGAACTGTGCTTAAAATAAAAAACCCAAACCAAGCTACAGGTGTAGATTGTGAACTGGCATTATCCTCTCTTGTTGAAAAAATGACATGGTAATTCTAATGACAAACTGTGTTATAAATAGACACTTAATTATAATATCGTAGGTCTGGCATCTGCATTTTCACCATCTGAAAGGCAGAAGCTGAGGACCGTTGGCTGCAAAATTGGAGACCTAAACAAGACAAAAGGAAACACGGAGCGAAGTTCAACCAAACCCACAATCTGCCGTTCTTCATACCCTCCACTTGACTATTGTCCTTCAGCCACTTCACACCGGAGAAGAAAACAAATCCCCCTGGCTCCGGACACCCTGGCAGTTGCTGTCTGTAAGAGCGACCTACTCTTGGGGCACCCTCTCTGAATGCATCCCAGCCCACCAGCCGAGGGCCAACGGCCGTCGTGAACCCAAATCCGGCCACTTTGGGCTTTTTCTTCCTCCTCTGCCCACCCGGTCCACGGGTCCGCCAGCTACAGCAGCTACCATAGAAACCGAAGCGCTGCTCTGCAGCACACGGAGCAGATGTCACGCGAAGCAAGATGAATGCGATGTGGCGAGGGGGGGGGTGGGTGCAAGGGAAGGAGGAGGAGGGAAAGCAGCATCACACGTTCAGAATTAAATGTTCCCACCAGAGGGAGTGAGTCATTTTTGAAGCAAGTGCAAAGCTGCAATATTTTTTTCCTGCGCTCTCAATGCACATCCGCAAACACGGAGGTACAAATAAATGTGCTTTCATCTCTTTTGCACAGGTGCTCGAGTCGCCCGTGCTCTGCTCTCCAAGGAAAGCTGTGATTTTCTCGTGATGCTAAATTAACGCCTGACCTAAAACAACTATCCGAGCCAGAACTCTGCTGCCATTTCAAAAATGCCCTGTAAAGCTTTTTCCCTTCCCCTCCTTCCAGGATAGTGCAGACATATGACATCGTATAAAGTCAATATATATTAGACAAGCATTTTGCGGCAAAAAGTCACTCCGTTTTTAAGACTAAGAAGCCACAATTCAGCCCTGCTTTGCGTTTTAACTCAAAGTAAAGAAAAAGTAACAACCAGTCAGGAGCAGTGTTTGATTTCCTCTGATCTTAAAATTTCCTCTGATCTTTAATATTAGTATCTTTGCTTCAAATTTTGTTGTGTTTTTTTTAATTCACAAAAGGCCATTCTTAATATTATGATCTTTTCCCAGTACAAGCATTATTTCCCCTTCTTCCTTCCCTCAGTATATCTTGTACATATCTAATTCACTGTGCCTAATGCACCTCAGTGATATATTTGTTGAAACATTATCTTGCAATGAAATTACAGGGAGAAAAAGTCATATTCTCTCTATTTGCGAAATGAGAATTAGATCCCATCGATTTCTGTGGTCTCTGTCTAGAGTCAAGCTTTGAGTGTGACAACTGTGAAGAGCTCACTCTGAAAGGTGCTGAGCGCTCATGATTTCCATGAGTATCCACATGGCTGGAGATGCTCACCAAGTTCAAGACGCAAAGCCGTGAACACTCAGGGGCCTTCAACATCTCTGCACCTCCAAGTGGCCCTGCACACACCCAACGATCAGCCCCCGTGGATGCCAACGAAGATTTCCACTCCAAGATGGAAGAAATTGTTTACACTGAGGGTGGTGAAACCCTGGTCCAGGTTGCCCAGAGAGGTGGTGGATGCCCCATCCCTGGAAACATTCCAGGTCAGGTTGGACGAGGCTCTGAGCAACCTGATCTGGTTGAAGATGTCCCTGCTCATGGCAGGGGGTTGGACTAGATGGCCTTTAAAGGTCCCTTCCAACCCAAACCATTCTGTGGTTCTATGATAATTTTCAAATAAAGGGGGTGAAATGTTTGCCAAGCCCTCCTTCAGCTGGACTGTGTGGAAAATTCATGATCACACACAGCAACGGCAGGAGAAAATGATGCCTAAAAATGACGTCTACTTCTGTAAACTGTACATACTTAAACAATGGGCCATCATATACGAGTGTCCCTCCCACAACTCACTTGGCAAATGACTTTCATACAGGTAACGCGCATCTTCCTCTTTTCTGTAGCAAAATACAAAAAGCACGGAATCCATTGGTGTCGTAATTTACAAACACCAGTAGGATAAGTCTGCTTTACCTGCACTGTAAAACAGTGCTCTGCGGTTTACACAAATGTGGACAAACAACTTTAGAACGCTCAAGTGACAAGAAACCCAATGGTTTGTGTTGCACACAAAGAAAAAGGAAACCAAGCTCCTGTGTTTCGTGCCATTGCAGACGTGCTGCGAGGCCACTAGAGGGCAATGAAACAAATCAGGTTTTCCTCCAGCCCTGTTACATCTCCTGATTTCACATTGAAGGTTTTCCCTATAATAATATATCATGGGATAATGGGGAAATTTATTTCCTGTGATTGTTGGCACATAAAATAGCAACCACATATATATAATGGCAAGAAGCGTTGGATGAAAAAAAATAATCATCCAAGATATAATTAGCTCATTGAGATAAAAATAAAAAAATGTTGCAGAAAATAAAATGAGGGAGATGATATTAAAAGCTCACACTTGTGTGCGTGTGTGTGGAGAAGGAGGAAGGATGCTACAAATCCCTCACTGTGACTTTCTAACTCTCCCTTTTTCAGAATTTTTCCAGGGGTGTTTAAAGCTTCACAACACAACCTTTTGGGCTGAAAGTTGTCGTCAAATTATATTTGCCGGAGGCAATTAATTTTCCAAATTTTCTAGGAAAACTGTTCAGACATTTCTGAGTTATTACTGGGGAAAATATTGTATTTTCTGTATTAAAAAAAAACCAACAAAACAAAACAAAAACCAACCTGGGACACTTTCTTTAAGGAATGCAAAAACTGAGCCTTGAAGTTTGCAGTTGGGAGTCTTTCAGCATGAAAAACTGGCTAACAAACCCAAAGTCGCCTCATTTTTCAACTTGTTAGATCACAGAAGCAGTGGATGGTTAGTGGTGAATATCGTGAAAGAGGGAACAAGCACCGGTTTCCTGCAGCACTTCAAAAGGGACAAGTAAGACAACACACGCAACACTGTGCCAATTTGTACTTGGTTGAAAACAAAAACAAACAAACAAAATGAAGCGACATTCAAATGATAAGGCATATAATTAGTGCCAATCAACATGTTTTTGTAGAAAACAGGTCACACGTAAACCCAACATCTTTCTTTGATGAGATTACAAGTTTGGCTGACAAAGAAAACTTTGTAGATACAATACAGTTAATATTTCATGTTTGATTTAGTACCGTATAACTATTTTGATAGTAAAAAAAAAAGTGCTACTTGGTATCAATAAAGTAAATGATAATTGGATTAAGATGGACTTTCACCAGAATTGTTATGAAGCGCATTGAACAAGCCTTAGAAATAATTATAAAATTAGTGTTGGTAAAATTGGAAGATCACATGAAGGTCAGAGTTACAGCAAATGCTGATGATGTTGGGGCACTCACACTGCACGGCTGAGATCACTGTAACACAGTTAAATCCCAAATTCTACTTCTAGGAAAGTCAAATGCAAAATTTCACATCTAGGAACAAAGAATGAAGGCCACATCGACAAAAACACGTGTATAAACAGCAACATGCCCAGGGAGTTCATTTGACCGGTATTTACATCATTGATTAAGTCCATTCTGAGTTATTTCATCCACTTCTCGTATCCATGTTTTAAAAGAAAAAAAGAAAGCTGATTCTACAAGACAAAAACTTCAAAAAAGTTCAAAACTAAGTTCAACAATCTTTTTGGTGAAAGTCACTAATATGAGAACATGGATTTGTAGAGCTACAATTTTGACTGCACACATTTCCTGATGAAAAATAATTATAATTATTATTATAATAGAATAATACCGACTATTCTCCTGAAGAGACGGTGGATCGGTGGCTTTCACTGTCAGTCACCAGCAGTTAAAAATATATACCTTCCCCTAGTTTAAGCTTCTGGCTGTGGGCCTTCATTACAGAATCATAGAACCATAGAATGGTTTAGGTTGGAAGGGACCTTAAAGATCACCTAGTTCCAACCCCCCTGCCATGGGCAGGGACACCTCCCACTAGACCTGGTTGCTCCAAGCCCCGTCCAACCTGGCCTTGAACACCTCCAGGGATGGGGCAGCCACAGCTTCTCTGGGCAACCTGCACCAGGGTCTCACCACCCTCACAGCCAAGAATTTCTTCCTAAGATCTCATCTAAATCTGCCCTCTTTGAGTGTAAAACTGTTGCCCCTTGTCCTATTGCAACAGACCCTGCTAAAAAGTTTGTCCCCATCTTTCCTGTAGCCCCTTTAGGTACCGGAAGGCTGCTATATGTCTCCTCAGAGCCTTCTCTTCTCCAAGCTGAACCCCCCCAACTCTCCCAGCCTGGCCTCCCAGCAGAGGGGCTCCAGCCCTGGCAGCATCTGGGTGGCCTCCTCTGGCCCCGCTCCAGCAGGTCCATGTCTCTCCTGTGCCGAGGCCCCAGCGCTGGAGGCAGCACTGCAGGGGGGTCTCCCCAGAGCGCAGCAGAGGGGCAGAATCCCCTCCCTGGCCCTGCTGCCCACGCTGCTGGGGATGCAGCCCGGGATGCGGGGGGCTTTCTGGGCTGCCAGCGCACGTTGGCCGGCTCATGTTGAGCTTCTCATCAACCAATATCTTCAAGTCCCTCTCCTCAGGGCTGCTCCCAATCCATTCTCTGCCCGGCCTGGATTTGTGCTTGGGATTGCCCTGACCCTCGTGCAGGACCTTGCACTTGGCCTTGTTGAACTTCATGAATGCCTTCATTATGCCTTTCCGTACCAGCTTACAAAGTGCCTTTATGTGTAAAAGAATTTTTCTTCTACAAACACCTTAAACACAGTTCCTTTAAAAATTGAAAAATATGTGGTTTAAGTGAGTCACCTAAAAATAACCAAAAGCAAAGGAGAAAGGAGCCGCCAGAATGGAATACGTTAACCTCAGTAAGCCAGAGGGAGCTGGTTGCTTGGGGAAAGGTCAGGACCAAAAACTACAGAGCGAAACGTCCTGGGGGCTGGGAGCACTGCGTCACTGAAGACGGTTTCTCAGCCTTTGAGGACACCTTCTGTAGTGGCCCAGGAGAGCTCACACCTACATGGTCCTACAGTAGGAGGCATCTTAGTATGCTTTAGGCAGTAGGAAGATGGAATATAGTTTCTCCACTTTGATGTGCCAGGTAGTTGGATTTACTTTTAGCCCCTGTGACTAAATGTCATGTCGTAAAGGTCAACTAGAAAAAATAGAAGTTTATCTTTGTCTGCAATGATAAAAAGAAAGTAAGATTTTTCCAAAACATAGGCCTGGGGAACCAAGTAGAAAATTTGAAGACTGGGGAAAATGTGGAACTAGGAAGAAAGGGATGTGGGGCAAGGTCAAATGACAGACGATCCTGGAAAGCAAAAGAGCCAGCAAACAATGTGGGGAGGAAACAAACAACAAATAAAGGCTGAAACAAACTTGCAGGGAGAAAACGAAGAGAGAAAGGAAGAACGGATTTTTGTGCATCAGCTCAATGGAGAGCTGTACCGCGGGCTTTGCTCGATCTTGCTTGTTAATGCTGCGCAGTGTGAATGCAGACATCCGTCTAGCTGGGACCTCACCAGTTAGGCTCGTGAGCCCTGCGGTGTAAGATGACAAAATTATAAGCTTCAGCATCACTGAATGAAATCAGTCAAAACGACAAAACCAGAAATTCCTGAGCTCAAATTTTGTAAAATAGGACTGAACTCGGGCAAATCCCATCCCTCCATGTCCTCGTACACACCCAAACAACTAGGGATAGCAGTGTGTGCACAGCATGCTTCCTCCTTTGTGTTTGACAGCAGCTCTTAACAAAATATCTCTATATATTCCTATACACCTCTGTACAAATATGATTTATATACAGGCTTAAGCCCATCGATACACCATTGAGAAAATACTTATGTTATTATCTATTGCAACTCCATGCTTTCTTGGGAATGACGGATATGCATTAACACAACAAGAAATGTCCCAGCTTTTCCTAGCCAGGCTGGTTTTAATGTCGGCAATCTTACAAAGCTCTAGCACAAGGCTGATAATACAGTTGATGGCATTGCCCATCAACCAAAATGACCATTCTGACCTCTTTCTGCAATCTAGCTCTTACTGAAATCAGTGGACATCCTGGATCTAAAAGAAAAAGGGATTCATCTACAAGCAATCTGTAGGAGTCAATAAAGAAGAAAAAGATCTCGATGCCAAAAGATCACAAGATCAAAACAGACATGACAATGTTGCTTGCTAAAGCATGCTCTGATTTTTCTTTCCGGGAAGCATCGACTTGTTTTCCCAAAAGCCGAGAGCTATATTTGACTGAGTGGCATACTTCGAACTGAAAATAATATACAGAATTCTCCGACAATTCATTGGGGGAAAAAAGGCTGAAATTAAAGAAACTCCTGGGCCAGATTTTTATCTCAATTGCATTACTGGAAATCCAAAATAATTCTATTGAATCTAATGGTGTTGTTCTGGATTTGCAGCTGTGCAGCTGATCTCCATTTAGTCCTGTGAAAAAAAACCTTGAGAGGTATTTAAGCAAATGTTAACATCAGTTAGAAAGCAACCTCATCAGGGTGTGACAATTGTCACTACATGCCGTACCACATCTGGTTATCAAATTCTTTGAACCCCAGTGCCTAAGCGGACACTCCTATGTCCATTTTTAGATACCCAAGCAGCATATTTGCTAAATGTGGAGTATCTGTTGTTTCCATGTGTTTCCTTTGTGGAGCTCAGAACTTTCTGAAGTGCCATTATGTTCTTATATCTGACATGAAAAGCCCCGTTTCAGATAAATTTTTGGCTTTATATTTTAGAGTTGGATAAACAGTAGAAAAACGTTCCAGGAGGACTTATTTGAATTCTTAATTAAATTAATTCTGGCTTAGGCACACTTTTGTTATTGAGAAAACTTGAGGTTTGAACAGTCTTCTTTGGATCCCACAGCTTTGCACAAAGTATAAGCAAACTGTTTGGACAAGGAGAAGTAATGCTCCCAGACTTCACCAGGCTCATTAAAAATGCACGTGTCCTTTGTTTTTTTTAAAAAAAAAGTCTTTTTGTTTCATTTTTTCTTTTGTATGGAAACTATAAACCAGGCCAACCCCTCTTCCCCTCTCCAGATCAATGCAGAGTCCCACTGCAAGCCTTATCGTTCATCTGAACATGGATGGATTCAAAGGCCAGTGCAGAATTAAGACACAACATTCTCAACACATCTCGAGACTCAATGCATCTCCAGATGATTTCTCAGTTTTTGTTTCCTGGAAATTTTTGCTTAAGTCAGTTTTAAGGGCTACATTTAACCCAAAGACAAGACGACCTGACACAGAACAGCAACAGCTAATCATAATCATCTTTCTTTTGCCTTGACCTTCTTCTAGACTTTTTTATCATGCCCTCCCCGTAAGTAATCTCTTAGTTAAACTAAGCTCCTTGAGAGCTTCCTTAAGAGAAGGAACTGTATCCTGTTCCCTGTAAATCACTGTGTACACTTAAACCATCATTATTAACATCATTATCAAATTTATGCTCCTGACATTTAATATGCTTGTGAAAGTTTCAGAGTGCTATAACAGATGCATAATGAGGATCAAGAAATTCAAAAGCCTGAACTAGAAGCTCTTCAGAATGATCCTAGATGCCATTGAACCACGTGGGAACACATTTACAGGCTGAAGTAAAGTTCTTTAGCTTCAGTGTGTTGGCATCACTACAGACTCCACTGTTTCCTTACCACCGGTATGACCTAGGACCCACAGGAGATCCGTGCCCAGCTGGAGTGGCAGCCAGAGGCCAGGTCAGATAGGGTAGGACATCTCAGGTGGCACTAGACTCGTGTAGGCAAGTCAACTTAGCCCTTTAAATCTTCATCCTCTGGATCGGCATGGAGATCTGCCCTGAAGATTGAGAATTCATCTGCCTCAGTATAGGAAAACTTGATGTCTATACAAATTTAGGATGTTTTTACGTTACTGACAAGCTGAACCAAGCAAGCAACGGCAAGCAGGAAGTGTTTCTTTTACAAACCATTCTTGGAGTCAAATCTATTTCTTATGTACATTAGGGCAATTTCCAATATTAGTTTAAATGTCCAATATAAGCGTTAGCTTGAAGCACTGGCTTCACATTCACAGTACAATAAAGCAAATGGCTTCTTTGCTGAACGCCATGACCTCCCAGATGAAAAAATGATTGTAAAATAGAAAGTACACATTCATAACATTGTTCATAGTTCCAGCTTCAAATGCATGACTCGCTATATTTGCAACAGTCAAAGGGCTGAGTGAAACGCCCGGCCTTCGATCCCATGAACAGCATATACGCAGAACCGAAAGCTAAAAAAAAATCTTGCCTTGCGCAGCATCGATAAAAGCAAGCAACACGTGCTGTCGCTGCATCCAGGGGAACAGAACTGGTATGCAACTGGTACCGTGCTGCGCCCAGCATCGGATGGTGGCACTTCTCCTCTGCCTCAGTGAGTTTTGGGAGGTGTCCTTAGTCCTCCTGTGCTCTCCAGGGGCGCTCGTTTCTGTTTTCATACGGACACATACATCCCGTACATTTCATTAATATAAAGTCACCTTGGTGGCGATGTTAAAAACCCACAACATGAGATGAAATTCTACAGGACAGCGATGTAGGAAAATTTATTACGAAAGAAAAGTTGGATGAACAATAACTATAATATTGTGTGAACTCTGAAGTTGTATGTTGTGGCTGCGAAGATAACCATAGCGTGGTGACCACGTCGATTATAACAGAGCTCCCTATCAAAAAGGTAGAAGAAAACAGACGCAGCAGAGAACCATGAAACATTATAAATGCATCATATGGATGCATTTCAGCGTAAATTCAACAAAGAAAGCACAAGTGGGTTGTGAATCAGTGTTGACAATAGGATAGGTCATCTCACAGGCATATTCATTCTAAGAAACTCAGAGAAGCCAACTACAGTGTCCTAAGTTCACGCCATGAAAGCTTTTATCTTGGTGCCACTGGCATCAAGAAATGCAGCCAAAAAGCGCGTATCAGTTTTGAGCTATCTTTCTGCGGCAAGGTGACCAAATTTTCTTGGAGTGACAAAGAAGTTAAATTTTCTGCAGTTTAAGGTAATGTGAAAGGAGTTAGCAACGGTTCACACAAAATCTCCTCATCCGCAGCTGAATGCAGCCTTCTCAGAGAGGGCTGAACATAAAAGGGTATCTCTGTAGCACAGATGAGTGATTACAAAATAAATAATGGCTTAGCTTATCAGATCAGGTTTGCTTATTTTCATAAGAGCTACCACCATCAATCAGGAATCAAGTAGCTACTATTCACATCAGAGTGAAGCAAAGATAATTTGATACGTAAAGCTCTGAAATAGCCATAATTTGAAGAGGAGTAAGCAGGTGTTATTTTTTTATCAACTCCATTGTATCGCTTCCACAACAACAACCTACTTTTTAAAAGAGCTATTTCACTTTTCCCAGCCAAAAAACCACGTGAAAAACTGTCTCCCGGCCAAAGCATGTTCTAAACTCACACAGGACGTTACACAAAACCACAGCTGAATGTTACAAATTCACTCCACGAGGCATTCCTTCGTGCAATTAAAAACTCCCAACTGTCCATCCTGCAGCTTTGTAAACAGCCTTTCCTCCAGCCCTGACAAATACAACCCTGACCACTTCATTTCCTTCCAGATTGCCGCTCCAAAGCCCACTGCGCTGGCCAGGAAACTCCAGTTTTTAAATCTCTTTTTTTTATGAGATCAGATATAAAGCTGTTGGTTTTGCAGCCGAGGGCTTTGCTGGTTTGTTCCCACACCATCCCACAGGAAGCTTATGGAAGTTTCACAGTATCTGTTAGGCTGTCGAGCTGCGGAGATACTGCATCTTCTGCTGGCCAGTACTATTCACTGTTTCCCTTATCCTGTAGAACACACCCACCCATCACGACCTGGTTTATATCGGCTGAGGTCCACATGTGAATTAGGTATCTGAACTTCCATTACAGTCACGAGAGGAAATGGCCTCAAGTTGCACCATTGGGAGGTTTAGATTGGATATTAGGAAAAATGTCTTCACCAAAAGGGTTGTCAAGCACTGGAACAGGCTGCCCAGGGAAGTGGTGGAGTCGCCATCCCTGGAGGTATTTCAAAGCCGGGCAGACGTGGTGCTGAGGGCATGGGTTAGTGGTGGCTTTGGCAGTGTAAGGTTGACGGTTGGACTTGATGATCTCAACCTGGGTGATTCTATGATTCCATGAGATCAGGGTGTGCCTAAAATCACCTACCTAAATATAGACATTTAGCAGATTTGAGGTGCCCAGGGTATTTCAGATACCTACAGAGGCCTGGCAGCTATGATGCAGTCCCTAAGGGATATTTGTGTGCTTAGTGGCTGGTGGAGGTCGGCTGAGATATGCTAGAGCTTCCCCAACAGCAGGAGGTGTGAGCAACTGAATCAGGCCCAGGGAATGTGTCCCTTGCCTGAGCACACATTCCATTTTTGGTCAATGTGAACTCACAGGTGAGCAGTTAGTTGAGTCCTTCCACTGGAGTGTAGTACTGCTCATGCAAGTCCTTCTACTTCAGAAGGAAATAAGGGAGCTTCAACCACTGGCCAGCAGCTGGTTTTCGGGTCTCAGCTAAGACATGGTATCTGACTATCCCACCACAGAGGAGCTTCACGCAAACTACCAAAGCCAATCTCAGTGTTAATTCAGTGTGTTCCCAAACCTCCTGTGAGCAAGGATCAGGACTGCTATAACGTAACTGTGGCCACACTGGAAGTTGCCCATTGCAAATGAATGACAGCACTCTAAATCCACAACCGTGTAAAATAACATTCATCCTCATTCTTCCCATAGTCATCCATGATCTACCATGTAACTGTTCAGGGCTTTAAAAGTTAAAAAAAAATCAAAGGATCACAGAATCATAGAACAGTTTGTGTTGGAAGGGACCTTAAAGATCACCTAGTTCCAACCCCCCTGCCATGGGCAGGGACACCTCCCACTAGACCAGGTTGCTCAAAGCCCCATCCAGGCTGGCCTTGAACACCTCCAGGGATGGGGCAGCCACAGCTTCTCTTGGCAACCTGCGCCAGGGTCTCACCACCCTCAGAGTGAAAAATTTCTTCCTGAGCTCTAATCTAAATCTCCCCTCTTCCAGTTTGAAGCCATCACCCCTCATCCTATCACTCCATGCCCTTGTAAAAAGTCCCTCTCCAGCTTTCTTGTAGGCCCCTTTCAGATACTGGAAACCCATTATAAGGTCTCCCTAGAGCCTTCTCTTCTCCAGGATGAACAACCCCAACTCACTCAGCCTGTCCTCCCAGCAGAGGGGCTCTAACCCTCTGATCATCTTCGTGGCCTCCTCTGGACCAGCTCCACAAGGTCCATATCATTCTGATGCTGGGGGCTCCAGAGCTGGATGCAGGACTCCAGGTGGGGTCTCACAAGAGACAAGTAGAGGGGCAGGATCCCCTCCCTCGCCCTGCTGGCCACGCTTCTTTTGATGCAGCCCAAGAATAACAAAACAAAACAAAAAACTTACCCCAACCTTCCCCCAAAAACCCCATCCCTGTAAAACCCATGCAGAACAAAAAAACAGAAGCACAAACAGAGAAAAACCAATGGTGCTTCAGGTTCAGATGCTCCAATACCTCCATCTGTGAAACCAAACAGGACATTGGAAGTTATCGGTTGAAGGATTCCCTTCTCAGCTGCATGGAAGTACATATGCAATACAGCATACGGGTAAAACTAATCCATTGTACAAATATATTAGAGTTACACCAATACAGAATTTAACCAGCATAGTAATCCTTTGGTTGCTTGATTCAAAAAGAAATTTTAGATGCTTGCTCAAATTAATGTTCTTCGGGCCAAGTCTTTTGTTAAATTGATACAAAATGCAGTTTGACAAAATGCAAAGAAAAATGACTATCTGACCAATTCAAAGATAGTTCAGTCATTTAACTGAGCATCTTCAGACCTTCACAGAAACGTATTTGCTATGACTGCAGTGTGATCCAGTCTCTCCTCTGAGCATTATATACTGTTCCCTTCAACTTCTCCAGAAAGTCTACCCACCTACGGTTTCATAGGTCCCGACATTTCCACAGAGACTGTTCTCCAGATGAACAGATTGGGCAATGGGTTAATTTCAATTGCCTGGATTTTTTGTGTTTATACTAAACTTTAATTTTTAAATTTAATCTCCTCGCCTCTACTTACAATACTTTTTGAACTTCTTAAACATATGTGCAGGCCCCAAAGCAAACAATTAGCATTGCTTCTTTCTTTTTTTTTCTTTGTAATTCTGGCTTTGGTGCAATGATTGTTTTATTTCCTTTGTTTTCTCAATCTGCTGACCAGCTGGTTTAGATTTCAGAGAGGATTTCTATCAGCATCACAGTCTACTCCTGCAGAGAAACCTTCCAAGATTATAGCCTTACAGTGCAAATCACCAAAAAAAAAAAAAAAAAGTATTACATTACTTCTAGCAAAGCTCCATCCATTCCTAAGCAAAAAAATAGTTACTTCTGTGCTTCATTTACATTTCCTATATGGTCAGAAAAAAACCAGTCTGTTCCAGTTCTCTGGACTTTAGTAAAGGCCACATTTGTAATGTCTTCATAAAATCTCAACATTTCTATACTCCCGTCTCTTTGAGCCCTTATTAATCTCTCCAGATTACAACTATAAGCGCAAATGACAGCTATTCTCCCCACCAACTTCTCTTGCCTACAACAAATCAGGAGCTTATTACCTGCTCACATCAGCCAACACCTGCGTCAACAGCTCCAGTCTCCATCCATTCATAATTATTCACCCAGAGGCCATTTAGTCGCTTTGTAGAAGGATCTCCTCCTGCCAAATATTTGCTTTCCTAACAAAGTAATAGACCGGCATTTTTCTCTCTGTGCAAAACGTTTGTTGTCAGTGCTGTCCTACACGAGGATGCAGAGACGTTGGCATTTTTGGGATGCTGCTTTAATATAAACCAAACATGGGAGGGAGGGACTCAACATATTCTTGGAGCCCGAAAACTCAGTGTTAGTGCTTGACGAAACAAATGCAGGCCTCTGATTCAGAAAAAAATAAATACAAACTTCTTCTCACTTTGATTTCACTATTTGGATTATTGCCTAGATAATTCATTGGAACACCAAATCCAGCCTAGCAACTGTCTTGAAAATTGAGTAACCTCAGGTTCAACTGTATTAAAAAACTTCAGCTTCAGGCAAAACTGATGGAACAGCTCATTTGCACTACTTTCACCAAGCCCTGGCCCTCATTTTATGTTTTTCTGATTACACTTACATTGTGTTACAATTTACTGGCAGCACTATTGTGTTATAAAATATATTACCGCCAGCCGACTCTGACTGCGCGCATTCAGCTTCATCAACAGCTACAGACGCACGGCTCAATGCATATTCATTGCTGTATCGCCATTTCTCAGCTGTTAAAACAGCTGCATGAATCAGCAACAAGTTTCACAACTTAAAATAGACGTAACCCTGCAGGATACGTGGGCTCGATGCGCACTACGATTGTCACCCGTAGGCTGGTAGGAGCTAGGGATGGGGTGCCCTTAACCACAGTAGTCCTGCACTCAAGCAGGACTTACCCTAAAGGCGTAAGCTACGTTAGTGTTTCGGTTTGGAGCAGAAGTGTGCTTCTGTAATAAATCTCCCGATCACGGTCACTTATCATGCTTTGCTTCCCATCACAGAGCGGTCTGGGGATGGATGAACCCAATTCCTTTTGATGGAGCTGAACCACAAGTGCACCGCTGACTCCCATCCGCTAGTGGCACGTGGTTCTGAGGACCAAACTACAGCTCAAACCCTCCTGAAACGCGCACAGTGTGTTCTGGGACCTCAGTACAAACTGCTTCCTTCTGCAGAGCTGCTCCTCTCAGCCCACGTAGACAGAGCCGAACACGGCTATCTGACTTGTAGAGAGGAGCAAGTCCTTCAGGCTAGCTTGTCACAGGGGCAGGAATTCATGATGCAAACCTTGGGGTTGGGTGGTTTCTATCTTCAGCAAACATGTTTCCTTTAAGTTAACAATCATATCTGGCTTTATGGGAAAAACAAAACAAAACAAAACAACATCTAACAAACGCATAATTTTCTCTTTGGAGGACATTCTTAACTCTCTTCTGAGTCCTCAGCTCAAAAAGACATCAAAGAGCACATGCTCAATTATTCAGTCAACAAGCAAATAAATTACCTTTGCTTTTATTCATTTGCTGTGCTAGAAACTTCTAGAGTCACTCATACAGGTTGCAGTTATTGTACTTTTAATATTTGTCAATCCCGCCCCGGTTGGGGCATGCCCCACTGCTTATCACGGAAAAATCAAAAGTTTTGCCATCCCCGCACGTTTTTATCTGTCATTACCAGGTGCACAGATACGCATGTGTCACTGCTAGAAGAGCTTGGTATTTATTTGAAATTGCTGCAATAATAATGGAAGTAGTTGTATTACATTTACATTAAAAGAATATCATGCAAAACATTTAATAGGAAAAGGGATTCCTGAACATATTGTTTGCTCAGTATGTTTTCCATACAGCCATTCTACTGCGACTGCAGTACCACAGTAGATAATACTGTAGATATTGTTGTTAATAATACACTGAAACCACATATCCTCTAGGAATTTCAGTGCATATTTGCTGCGTTTCCTTCGTTGGCAACACAGTGCCTTCCTTCCCCCTGCTTCAGCGCAAAAACAAACTCGACATGTGATCACTTACAGAGTTGTGCCTAATTATATAAATGTACTAATTATACACACTTTTCACATGGTGATAGACTTCAAAGTAGGTAAATTTTAAATTGTGCCATTAAGAAAATCTATTTGATGATGGAAATTTCTGTAATATCATATTGCAGTCTCCTACATCGTAATCTTGCTTTCAAGTCAGTATTAATTTCATGACAAATAACAGCAGAGAATAATAGAGCTGGAAGCAAACCGAAAGTTGTAAGGTTTACAGCGTGCGATTGGTCAGCAGATGCTAACAAAAAGGATCAAAAACAGTTTTGAAAAGCAATGGATCTAAGGTAAACAACGAGTAGAAAGAATTCCGCATGATAAATATGAACACCGAACCTTCAGAAACTCCTCTGTTAACAAAGATAAACACCTGCAAGACTGACGTATCCCCATGTGTTCAGCTACTCAGGAGAAAATATATATGTCACCGAACACTTCATTTGCATGCACAGTTATCACACTGCCAGGAACGACTGGAGAATTAGTTACTTGCAGCTCAGAGCATCTCTTTGCAGGCAAAATATGGCCAACTGCACGTACGAACCAGCCCTACAAGTGCACCCATAGCTCAGCCCACCGACGTCACGCACGCTTTTATGAGAACCGAACCGCTACACGAGACTTGAGCACACGTACCACCTTTGCGGACCTTGGTACATGCCTCTGCCTGATATACCCTCACCCTTTGAAACAAAGTTCTTTACCTTTAGCATTAGATATTCACCAAAAAAACGGGTTCAACATAACATTTTAGTGAAGCCATAGTATAAGTGAATAGTACGATAAGTAAGTATAAGTCATAGTGTAAGTGAATGTATGAAAGCTGATATTCTTTCAGCACTGCTTAATAGCTACTGTCTATTGCCTTGATGTCATAGGTGAGTAGTTTATTTCACGTGATAAGAATTTATACACCTCTGCTGTAGAATCTGGGTCTTGCATTGACAAGACCACTAGGCTGATCAGACAGCAATTACAATGCAGCAACACTACAGGACACTAATGCCTCTGCCTTTAGTTAAATAATAGCTTATGTGGCAGGGAAGAGACAGAATCCATCTTCACTGAAAAACAGGACTGTGTATAGAAAGGGAAATGGTCGATCTTCTCTCACACAAATCCTAGTGTCAAAACAAATAGTCTTACTAAGTAACAGGCTGTCACATTTAATCAAAGACATTTATGGAATGGCTTGATAGAAGCATCTTATAAGCAGCAGGTGGGAGATCCTGAGTTACCAGGCTCAAATATCGATCAGAATTTTCCCCCAACATTCAGGAACTCTAGGGTCTGGTATTTTGGCTACACCCATCAGAGTATGGGGTCCAGATGCTCTTCGATAGCTTTAAGATCACAGACTTTTGCTGTTGTCCATCCACATAAAAAAATCTCTAGAAGAGATTAAAACTATCTCTGCACAAGTAACTGTTTTTCTTTCTGCATAGTTATAAAATGAGACATACAAAAAAAACCCATTTCACAAAAGTCAGCATTTAAAGCAAATATGATGCGAGTTCAGTATTGGAACGAGGAGCTCCAATAGCAACACGGAGACAATGCGCAGCACAAGAAGTGATTTTGTGCTAATAGGTGACATCTTTGACCTCCACACCCTGCCCAACGTTACCTTTTGATATTCTTCCTTAGATCTCAAGGCAGCTTCCATCTGTTCCTGAGAAAACGTGTAGATGGCCGAGCGATACTGCGTGCCAAAGTCATTACCTTGTCGCATTCCTGGGGAGAGAGAAAACCCAGCACACCATGAGGACCATCCTCCCTACCTGGCTGGGCTGCAGGCGTAAGTTCAACAGATGTAAATTTAGGACATTCCATACACCTGGATTAGCGTGGTCTCTTACGTGCATACTCAGTAGGCATTTTTAGGAAGTCCAAGTCTTTCTTTGGTTAAATACTCCTGAAGAGATTCAACTCTGATATTTCCTTTTAAATGACATGCAAATGAAATGTGAGCATTTTACATTTTGGTAAATCGCACAGTAGTCAAATACAGATGTAAAACCTTAAATAATCAAGCTGCAGTTACTGTAATCAAGGTACTCTTAAAATATTTATTTTGAACCATGCAAATGGCTACAAAAAAAAAGTTGATTCTACCAAGTGCTTAAAAATTTTCTGGGGCTGGAGGAGTATATCTTAAAGTGAGAAAGCTTCAAAATACCCTTGGAGATAACTCGCTATTCTCCTCTATTCACAAAGCAATGATCTTGCTAAAAGACTAGTAAGCACGTATTGCTGAATTAACTCTGAAGTTATCAGTTCCTACCATCACCACCACTAGTTATGGAGAGAAGGAATGACTCTTATGAAGCTCTTAAATCTGAGCTTCAAAGAGGACTCCCATCGACTGGAACATGTTTCTGATGAGGAAAGGCTGAGGGACTTGGGTCTGTTAAGTCTGGAGAAGAGAAGGCTGAGGGGGGATCTCATCAATGCTTACAAATACTTCAAGGGAGGGTGCCGGGAGGATGGCACCAGTCTTTTTGCAGTGGTGCCCAGTGAGAGGACAAGAGGTAACGGGCACAAACTTGACCATAGGAAGTTCCATCTAAACATGAGGAGGAACTTCTTTCCTTTGAGGGTGGCAGAGCACTGGCACAGGCTGCCCAGAGAGGTGGTGGAGTCTCCCACTCTGGAGACATTCCAAACCCGCCTGGACGCCATCCTGTGCAACCTGCTCTGGGTGACCCTGCTCTGGCAGGGGGGTTGGACTAGATGATCTCCAGAGGTCCCTTCCAGCCCTGGTGATTCTGTGATTCTGTGAAATATGCTAAGGAGAAGGTTTGGAAAAACTCTGGCTGTGTTAGTACTGGTATAGAGTGAGTAATGCTTAGGAACAGCAACCCTTTCACTTTCTTTTTTTTTTTTTAAGATTGGGAGAAGTAGAAAACAAAGGTATATATATAATCTCCACTAAATTCTATTTGCAACCTACGTGTGGATAATATAATGGCAAAAGCATATAGTATTGTTTATAGCTAACATTAGGAAAACCAAATCCTAGCTATACATAGTCCTTGAAATTATATCACAAATGAGTAATTTTGGTACAAGGATTAGCCCCTTTACTGCTTATATATGTATATATGTAATCCCTTCAAAAGCCTCGTTGTATGAACTTGTCTAAATATGAATTTCCAAAATATGAGCTGGATTCTACCTATGAAACTATAAAATAACAGGCCACAGCAGAGGGAAGGTTACTACCCCTTTAGGTGACTAGCCCAGATACGGTTTGGCATTATGCAGTCCTAGGCAGCCACGCTGGCCAAAGGCATTGCTGCCTCTCCTCCCTACCCATTCCCATTCCCCCAGGCAGAAATACCGCAAGCCAGCTTCGGTGTGGATCATTCCATAAAGTCAAACAACAGCCTTAGAGAGGAGCTTTAGCATTAAGAAGGATCTGGAGGTGCAGTTTTGCAGCTGCAATTGCAGTTTTGCAGTTTCTGTCTTTCGTAACCTTATTCCCCAATTTTGCATTCTAGAACAGAACTTTTTGCCTTGCTGGAATAAAACATAGTAATTTTGGGTTTGTCTGGTGTTTTATGTGAACTTGGGTGAGGGAAAAAGCTGGAGTGACTGCAACCCAAGACAAACTGGATTTGTCTTTCGACTGCCACCAGGCTATAGAAGCCCCTTTGAAGATTACCATCAACACTCAGGACTATGGAGATGAAACGAATCAAAACTGCAGGTCCTGGTACCCCCTAGCAAAGGGCAGAGGGTAGAGAAGGCGCCTGTGATACTGGGGGAAAAGACGCAATCAACATAATACTACTCATTAAAACACAATAACTTTTATCCCTCTTGTACTTTCCAAGGAAACAGAAAAATAGTTTAAAGGCTAGCCCAATAAACAAATGAAATCTGGCTGAAATATTTATGAACTAAAAGACGCAGAAATATTTTCAAGGATGCATTTGGACAAAAAGTCCATTCAGCGGCCAATAGCATACAGGAGTGAATGGGATTCCAGAAAACATTATGGAGTTTTCTGATGATTTGCATTACTGCTAAAATGTTACACATAAGAACAACAACTACGTTCTTCATCAATACTTAATAGTGTGGTCTGCAAGGCAGAGAATCTTTTGCTCCCTTCTTTGCAAGCTATTTTAGGGTGGTGGGGGCTCTTGTAAAGCCAGGGCTACTGAATAATTAGGCCTAAAATGAATTCAGGCCAGAAAGCATTCATTTTGCCAAGATGTGTTAATGCTGATTGATGTTTGAGCTTAAGCATTAGCATTCTACAAATCTATTTATTGCTTAACAAACTACTTAACAACCGACCAGGGAGTAGATTACAAAAATCTCTATAAATGGAGGACCACTACCTCGTATGCCAGTTTCTAGCGTACATTTCAAGAGTACAAGTTTAGCATGCACTCATGCGCACAGTGCTCTGAATGACAAGGTAAACAAGTTTATTTAACGTATGCACGTGCCACCATTACACAGTAATAGGGAAGTGGTCAGCTTAATTAATTTATTGAAGAGAAGGTTAAGAGGAGAACTGACTCCGATTTACAAATACGTATATAGAGAACTAACCTGAGAAATAAGGTTCTTAGACATGCCAAAGTTGCTTAACTAGGTAGAGCAATTGAAAGCCAAAGTATACAAAATCCAGATGGGAAATAAGGCGACATTCAAATAGTGAAGTGCATTTCTCACTGGAACAGTGCACTTAAAGCCACACCCCTTTCCTGAGGTCTTCCCATCAAGGATATACATTTTCCTCAAAGATATACCAAGGCTCAAAGAGCTGTACAAGGTGAGTGATGAAATTACAGAGTTAAAGCTAAGGAGGAGGTCAGACTGTGCGATAATGACAGCCTCTCCTAGCGCTCAAGGGTTGGCTTGCACTGTTAAACCACCCACTAGCTACGAAGAAGACTGAAAAGATACTGTAAATATTACCCCAAAGGGTAGCTGTAATGTGATCAATTGTCTAAGCTAAAATGTCCTTTATTTTTCTCACTTAAATCAATTTGTACCTGCAATAAGTAGCTCATACGTTGTCTGACTAAGCCACAAAGACTACAAGATACTAAAATAAAATAAATTCCATGCGTATAGACATAATCAATTGCTACTCTCGCCGTTGTTATTTGCAATGTACTTCACATGTGCAAACTTACTTCTCAAGGGTCCATCACTGATTTTTTAAAACCCTCTGGCAAGTCTTACTTGTTGAGATTCACTAACTCAGTGACTAGCAAACAAGGCAAGAAATTTAATTTAATAAACAACTGTGGTACGATGATTGAGCTGAACAATCTTCTCTTTGTCTGAAAGAAAGTCTACTAAATCAAAAATGATCCCTGCTTGGCTATCTAAAAATTCCACAATGTCACCTGTAGTTAGCTTTCCTTCATTTTCTGAAATGTCTTTCTTATTTTGTCTGTCATGACATTCTGTCTCTCTCTGATAACATAACACCACAGTTATACGTGTTAGGCTTCAGATAAGAAAGAGAAAATACAAATAATGAATTTAATAGCAATGCTATACATATTGGAAGATATCACGTACCACTAAATCAAAAGCCACTCTTACAAGGGATTGTCAACATTGCTGCCGTTGATTTTAGCTACACTGGGTGCACGTTAGACTCTGACAAAGGTTTCTGTCGAGGCAACGAGCCGACCTCTGATCTTCCATGCACCAGGATGGTTCCACTGAACTCAAGAAATTTGTTCTAAGTTTATAATAATGCAACTAAAACCACAAATAATCTCCACAGGCTTCAAGTCATTCATCTTGCCTACAAGGTCCCATGTAATTAAACAGGACTTAACTTAAACACATTTGTTAAACACCCTTCGAAACCAGTATCAACTGCAAATTGTAATCATACATTATGAAACCATTGAGATTTGGCAGTACTTTGAATGACCACTGTCTTTGTTACTTCTTAACAGAAAAATTAATAAAGCTCTTGACATTATAGATTGGATGGATTAAAGCAATATTTCTTACCACTAATGGATGCATTTCTGGATCAGATTTCCCGTAAAAATTCTCTACAAAGAATTTTGTCAAAATAAGACTTTTTTTTTCACCCGTGCCAAACTCCATGTTTAAGAGATGCATATGATTTTGCTTTAATTCCAAATCAAACAAGTGAATCAGGTTTGTCTAAATCTTCACTACTGGAAGAAGGAATAATTCCTACAGAACATCAGCTGCACATCTTCAGAGCAGCCGGATCTTCTACGCACAGGAATGCTGATTGTCTACAACTGTTCTTCTGCAAGATGTCTTAAAGTCACTCTTTGTGCAAAACCTGCCAATTTAGGGACAGAATTTGGGGTAGATCCAGGAGATAGCTTTTTTTTCCTCAAGGATATAATATATGGTGAAATCTGTAAGTAGGGCACGAACCTCCTTTTCATTCTAGGCTGAGATGATAAACAGGTTGCTTCTTAAAGATGTTAACAAAATATATTAACAGTGGGGAATGAGATCTCTGACAGGAAGAAAGACCTTCACCGACTCTTTCAGAAACTTTGCAATGAAAGAATGAAATAACACAGAAAAAGCCTTCTCTGCAGCTGTAATGTCTGGTAGATACACTTTGAGTGATCTCAAGCCCATTTCTCTCCAATAGATAGTTTGAGGAAAAGCTTCCAGAGGCTTTAAAGCAGAACGTCACCCTACACGTAGCATCAGACCCAGTCCACTTTGTCACAAAGCATCACCCAGAGGACTTGTCCCCAGCGTTGATCAGAATCCGAGTAAGTAATGACAATCAGGCAGACTTTCAAGGGCTACCCAATGTCCCTGCTGCCATGTGGAGGTGACCTAAAAAAAAGCCTAGGTGATTTACCCGATTTGTATCTCACGTAAGAAGGTTTGGAGTAGAGGCAAGTCCTTGACCTCCATGCCAGGTCCTCCAGGATCCTGACACCAGAACGCCCTTGGGCCAGCTCGGGGTTTGCAAGATCACCCCATTTCACCTGGCTGTGCTTTACCTTTGTCAATGGTGCAAGACAGAAACTGGCAAAAAGGCAAATATCTATCTCCCTGATCAAGAATGCGTCCAACAGGAACAGGAACAAATATACCCTGGAGTCAAAAGTTTGGCAATTGCCGTTGATACCTGAGACAAAGAAAATTGGCTGCCATGCTGAGAACAGCCTTAAAATCTGTCATCAAAGAGATGTTTAGATAGAGAGGGTGATTTTAGAACTGATAGAAAAGCATAGAATTTGCACCTCTCTGGCAAGATACAAAAATATGTGGGTTTCGATACGGCTGCATGGTGCCAAAGAGCGTAAGCCCAAAGCACAGTGCCTATGTCAGCACCGGCCAGTCCTTGTAAGCTCTTTCCTCTGGAGAACCAGTGAGGATGAGGGCATTTGGAGCTCTAAATGTGTTCAAATCTTGGGCATGGATCATATTTAGGAATGTCACTTTGGCTGACCAAATCAACTCAGTGGTTCTCAGCCTGGACCACTGTAGAGAACATAAAATTTCCTCACTGTGCCAGCAGAGACCAGAACATCAATTAATCAAAAAATGCCCTAAAGAGCTGAGCGCTTGCTCTGACTTTTATGAAGCAGAAATTTGGGCTGCAGGACAGCAGATGGAAAGGACAGGGAACTGTGATGGTCTTCCAGATCCTGCAAAAAGGAATGATTCCCAGGTTGAGATTGCCATGCAATACAAACACAGTGCCAATGGGAAAAAAATATTATTTGCCAAAATGTAGATAACAGTCAAAGAAATGGCTTCAAAAAGCCCTCTTACTGACATTTTGGTATCTTCTGATGCACCTGGGTAGGAACGATTTGGCATCAAAGCAGTAAATACAAGCTCTCTTTTGATCTGAATGATCAGAATATATGAAATCATTCCTGCTTCTATTCAGCTGGCCAGTGCTTTTTCCTTCGTAGCTTCTATACCTTGTCAAAACTACAGTGTCTTCTTGGCTGGGGCAAAGAGTTGCCCCTTTCAAGCAGTCACACTGCTGTTACGCTACAGTTTGAGTTTCTGTTGAGACGCACCTTAGGTAGGTCATTGCCCTTCCTGTCTAACTCCAGAGTATCTTGAGGTCAATAAGAAATAGGAATATTCACAGCATTTAAAAAACCCACATATTTCCCAGTACTATACTTGCTTTTTTTTTTTTCGCTTTCAAAATGGAGAATTAATTGCAAACAAGCAGATTTGTTTCAAAACGGTGATTTTTGAATCCATTACCTACAGAAGGCTAAAGCAAAATATATTTTATTTATTTCATTGGCTAAATCAGGGATTTCTTTTGAAGACTCAACCCTGTAATGACTTGAAAGTAATACTTATACAACACTCCCTATCTTCTCTCCATTTAAAAATAATAAAAAAATGTAATGGCATCATTCGTCAACCTAGCTATTCTCAGAGGATCCCAAGCATAATGGAGATAAATGACTAAGGTCTGTTAGACTCTTCTGTGCCACCCAGTGAAATTTTAAAGGGCAGTTCATAGCTCTTATTTTTATCATATTTTTTTCTGTGATTTATAGACTTCTCTGCAGCTGTCACTTATTTTCTTATACCCGCAGAAACCTGATATAGTGATTGGTCATTTTCTTTCCCCCAATCAATCCTTGCTGAGTTAAGACTAATAAAACTCCTTCTTCCAGCTCATCATATAATTATTTAGTAAAAATCAATTGCACCATGTCACCCTGGCTTGATGTCATCACTCACTGTAATGATTACATCTATACAGCTTAAAAGTTGCCAAGGGAAAGTAAAACTCTTTATAGCATATGATTAAAGGAGAAAAATGTTAATAGAAAAGAAGTTAGTTACAGTGCAGTGGATTGAGAGTTCTTGATGATTTTCAAGGTGCCAGGGTGCAGGACGCATAAATGAAATACAAAAGAGTTTCTTCAGAAGGCTACAATACTTAATGAGCTTGTACCTATTAAAGAAAACTTTTATACTCTCAATAGACCATACGGTTTACAAAGTTTTCAATATACATAAAATCACAGAATCATCAAATCCCCTAGGTTGGAAGGGACCTTTAAGATCATCGAGTCCAACCATCAACCTAACACTGCCAAAACCACCACTAAACCATGTCCCTCAGCACCACGTCTGCCTGGCTGTTAAATACCTCCAGGGATGGCGACTCCACCACTTCCCCAGGCAGACTGTTCCAGTGCTTGACAACCCTTTCAGTGAAGGCATTTTCCCTCATATCCAATCTAAACCTCCCCTGGTGGGCCGTTTCCTCTTGTCTTATTGCTTGTTACTTGAGAGAAGAGACCGATACCCCTGGCTACAACCTCCTGTCAGGTAGTTGTAGAGAGCAAGAAGGTCTCCCCTCAGCCTCCTTTTCTCCAGGCTGAACACCCCCAGGTCCCTCAGCCGCTCCTCACAAGACTTGTGCTCCAGACCCCTCACCAGCTTCGTTGCCCTTCTCTAGACACGGACATGGTTTTCAGTGACACGGAGGAAACTATAGTTTTGGTCTTCCCCATTTGCCTTGGGATCAAGAGAGCAAATACTAGCTTTCCCTATAAATTCTGACTTGCACATGTACTTAGAACATCACAGCTATAGCAATGTTCTTAATAATTTACATCAGCTGCAAAAACATCTGGTCTTTAACCAGACCACCAGATTACAGGTCTTCTGGTGTAGCTTTGAAGCCAAAACAGAATCACAGATTTGCTGAGGTGGGAAGGGACTTGTCCAACACCCCTGGCTTAAAATAGTGTCAGCTTCCGTAAGATTCCCAGTGTTAGTGTAAATGAGCTTGTGGATGACGGTCAATATAACACTCACCGTATGAAATAGCAATAGCTTTTTAAGTAGTTTTTCAGACAAAAGATTGTTCATTAATGCCATAACATACCCAGAAACACTGATGGAGACACAGGAGAACACACTCCATCCCTCTTTCAGCAATAGCATTTTGTGGGAATGGGATGAGTTGCTGTCAGCAATTTGCCGCAACAAGGAATCTTGTTTGTTCCCACCACCGACGGCCAACATGCTGCTACAACAAATCCCAAATAACAGTGAAGAAGTGTAGCTTTATACAGCTTTGACTTTGTGGAACCTGCCATGGCAGTAATGTCCCTCTTGGTGTGGCCAGGCTTGACTCTGACCTATGCCACAGAGCTACATGCCACCTCTGCCTTCTCTTCAGGGCTATAGCAGTGACACCTGCGCTGCCTTTCTGTGTAGGTGTGAGGAGAAAGGCCTTCTTACTCTCTTCTAGCAAAACAGCAGAACAGAACCGAGATGCAGAAGGCACTGCAAACAGGTTTGTGAGACAAGGGGAGGAACAGCCAAGAAAAGAGGTCCCATGGGATTGGGTTAAAAGGAAAAGGTCTCAGCACCACCCTGTAATGAAATCCACATCTCTTATGCAATTTCCCATCCCAGCTCACTGGGTAGAAATGCAGTTAGTAACAAGACAGAGATAAAGACTAGTCCATCGCTATCTGTAGACCCTAATGACATCCTGTCCAAAAGGTTTAACAGCATTGCAAGACCAAAAACCATCACAATATGACCACATTGGACAATGCCCTTAATAATATACTTTAACTTTTGGTCAGCCCTGGAGTGGTCAGGCAGTTGGACCAGATTATCATTGTAGGTCCCTTCCAACTGAATTCAACTCTTCTCTTCTCTTCTCTTCTCTTCTCTTCTCTTCTCTTCTCTTCTCTTCTCTTCTCTTCTCTTCTCATTCTGTCTGTTCTATTCTGTTCTAGATTGGACATAAGGAAGAACTTCTTTACTGTGAGGGTGGTGAGACAGTGGCCCAGGTTGCCCAGGGAAGCTGTGGCTGCCCCATCCCTGGAGGTGTTCAAGGCCAGGTTGGACAGGCCTTTGAGCAACCTGCTCTAGTGGGAGGTGTCCCTGCCCCTGGCAGAGGGGTTGGGCTGGATGATCTTTGAAGGTCCCTCTCAACGCAAACCATTCTGTAATTCTGTGATTCACATATCGTCATCACACTGTACTAAACTAGTATGGCCCACCCTGGCACCTGCAGGGAAAAGTCATCCAAGAACTAGAAGCCAACAAGAGAAATGCTCTCAGGAGATTCTTCACCTCCTTCTCCCATCTGGAATAAATCTCTCTGGCCCCTCTGCATTCTCCAAACTCATTTCCTGGCCATTAGTCTCTACAGTTTTGGCAGCCTGCTTTGTATCCAATATGAAATAAAGGGGCAACTGTCAGAATGCATAACTCTGCAATGGTAGGGTTTAAGTTCAATCCAACAACATACCCACTGTTTTTTTCTGCTTCCAACTTTTACCTTGTACTTGTCCCTATGCTAGGGTTTTTTTCCAGTAAAGGAGAAGCACAAATATCACACATATTTCATGTAGGTCAATAACTATTGCTTTCCCCTTAGTTGTTCACAGAGCTGTTCCCATATGGTATACCAGGGACTTTATGCAGGCCTCCAACATTATCAGATTTGGGGCATGAAGAGTTATCAGGTCTCCATTTTGTCCACTAGTGGATATCACAGAATCATAGAATAGTTAGAGTTGGAAGGGACCTTAAAGATCACCTAGTTCCAACCCCCTGCCATGGGCAGGGACACCTCCCACTAGACCAGGTTGCTCAAAGCCCCGTCCAACCTGGCCTTGAACACCTCCAGCGATGGGGCAGCCACGGCTTCTCTAGGCAACCTAGGCCAGTGCCTCACCACCCTCACAGTGAAAAACTTCCTGAGATCTAATCTAAATCTCCCCTCTTTCAGTTTGAAGCCATCACCCCTTGTCCCTACACGCCCTTGTAACAAGTCCCTCCCCAGCTTTCCTGTAGGCCTCCTTCAAATACTGGAAAGCTGCTATAAGGTCTCCCTGCAGCCTTCTCTTCTCCACGCTGAACAACCCCAACTCTCTCGGCCTGTCCTTATGATTGAGGCGCTCCAGCCCTCTGATGATCTTCATGGCCCTCCTCTGGACCCGCTCCAATGACAGGCTATCCTCAAGAAGGGGTGGTAACATACCAGCCTAGGTTCTATCTCTGACCAATTCTCTTTGCTTTTTATTAGCATTATTATTCAATAGTTTTAAAATGCATCATATTGCTTCTCAAGATAGTTCAAGTATTTTATAAAACTAGAAAGTCTGAATGAAGACTTGGTTTGAAAGAAGAGTTCCCTGTATGCTTCGTTATTTATTAATTCATTCAGATATAACATTGCTTAAATGCATTTTTGAATGCTCTTTGACCTTTGAAGAAAGTGCATGATCTACTTAAGCCCACAAAAAAACCATAGGTTAGTTTTTGATGAGTGTCATGAAGCTTAAGTATTAAATGTCATTGGCAGACAGGAATTTTAATCCATTTCTAATTATTCATTGAAAATATGTCTTTACCGGTAGTGCATAGAACAGGCAAATAGAATGGTGAATATATACATGTCATCCTAATGGCATGAAACTTGTTGTAGGAGACTTTTTTTACTTAACTTTAATTAAAAGTTAAATGATCAGTTTTAGAGAAGTTTTTAGACTTCTGTCATAAACAGACGTTAGGCCCTTTCAGAGGTGCCTTCTCTTAGAAATCTGTCTCAGGGCTAGATAAACTTAGGATGGGAGTGAAACTTTTTAACAGTATTTCTCGGTGCAGCTGGAAGTAAGCTTCCAGGTTTAGGCAAGTAAAAAGTGACCAAACATAGGTGCCTAATTTGGGGTGAGTCAACTGTGTTGACTAGATGTTCACTGAAAATCGTAGGAGCTGAGACACTCCATGCCTATGGAATTTAGGTGGCTTTATCTCAGTCTTTATCCCACCCAACGTGTCTATGCTGGTCAGACAAATCTGACCGAAGATCTTGATAGTCTTCAAAACCAAATAAATGCACAGAGCCGAGATGTCTGGAAGAGACTGGAGGACACGACACAGGGTATAAGGGTGCCCCACATTTTCTAAAGCACAACTGGAAGACGGGTAGAATGCCCAAGAGGATCTGGCGTGGTGAAAGACATTTCTGTTTAGGCATCTAAGTGGCTCATTGCCTCTTTTCTTCATGCACTAGCTGTGTTGTGGTGCTTACAAAAAGCTGGACAACTACTGATCACATGATAAAATATAATGAAGAAATACAGCCATTCGGATCAGGTACCACATAAAGCTCAGCTACGGAATCTCACAAATTTGCTATTGTTTTCTTTATGTGCCATCTCTTTTCTCTTCATTTATCTGATGCTCACTAATGTCTTGCCTAAATTTAGGCATGTGTTAACACTATGAATCTAAACCTACCGTGATCCACCAGGTGTTATCACAATAGTAATAAAAATAATTAGCGATAATAAAAATAACAGTGTTGTCATTTGCTTTTATCAGGAGATAAACTCATGGGACACTGCTCTCTCAAAACACAGACAAGTATGCTCTTATAAATATGCGAGAGAAAATTGCAGGCAGAGAAAAACAGTCATTCACTGAAAATATTGTTGTTTAGAATAGAGTCGGCTTTGACCTCTTGTACCTAATTATACATGAAAACAAAGATTAAAAGCCTACTAATAATCACCATAAACTATGATTAATGATGCCATGCTTCAGTGCCTCAGATTTCTAGACCCAAGTACAGTAAATTCACTAGTGGGTTATTTGAAGAAGAAAGGAATGTTTGGTATTACTTTGTTTTAAATTTGTCTATTGCTTTCCTTGTATAAAGATTAGGAACAGCCCACCAAAAAATTCTGCAGAAAAAGACCTTTTAAGGTTGCTCTTTTCTAATTCTATAAACATACATGAAAATCTAGAAGCTGTTATTCACACCACATACCTATTGACTTCATGCATATTTGAAAGCTACTGAAGACAGTCCTAAGCATTGAGAAGCCCAGATTTTCCTTCAGAAGCTACAAATAAACAAGCCTGAATTAAAATGAAGATTCTCTTCCTCATCCTCTCCTCTTCTTCTCAATTACAAACGCAGCTATGCTATAATTACACAATAACCCAGAAATGATCCTGAGGAAGACTGTAAGAGAATAAAAACTTTTTCCAAAGTTGTTCTTAGCAGATACGGGCATTAGGAACAAAAGGAAACATAGCATCAGAGAATAGTTTGGGTTTAAAAGGCCACCTAGTCCAGCCCCCTGCCATGAGCAGGGACATCTTCAACTAGATCAGGCTGCTCAGAGCCTCGTCCAACCTGGGCTGGAATGTTTCCAGGGATGGGGCATCCACCACCTCTCTGGGCAACCTGGGCCAGGGTTTCAACACCCTCAGCGTAAACAATTTCATCTTTATATCTAGTCTAAATTCACCCTCACTTCAGGTGAGTGGTGGGTTCATGTTTCCCACAGCATAGGAGTCACAGTGTCATCTTCACTGGCACAAAAGACTGATGCCAAGGCTTTTCTCATCTCAAGTCTTACTGACTATAGCAATAGTGAAAGATAAAGTTAATTTTTAGTAGTTCTGGAGAACTGGTGAGCACATCATTGTCACATATAAAGTAAGTAAGCTGAAAGTAGTTTAAAGGCAAGAAGAAATCAGAGCCCAGAAGGACTTTTGCCCTTGAGCCAGAATTGATTCAGCACCACTCACTTCATAATGCAAACCATTCAGCCATCTCAGCACCCACTGCGCTGCCTAATAATTCCCTTCATTAAAAAAGATGCAGAGTCAAATCTCAGCTTCTCACTGTGATACGGAAAACCAACATCTCCTAAATTGGAAATATAGGTCAGAAAAAGTCTATTCTAATTTATACAGGTAAAAAGAGTCCAATATGCAAATTAGGTCATGACAGCTGAAATTCCTGGGGACGCAAAACAGCCTAATAATATGTATTTATTTTTAATGCATAGTTAGTTCTAGAGAAAGGACAAAGAACCGGAACGACATAACATTAGGCCTTTCAGTTCATGAAAGAAATGAAGTTGAAGTCTCAAAATACAACATTGGTTAGCACCACTGGCAAAGACTCTCTTTGCTACTCTGCAAAAAAGTACAAAAGAGAGGTATTTGTGAGGTGATTATGGGCAAGGGACCACTAAATTGGTTGCTGGTGGGATGGCTAGACATCAGTCAACTATGTCCCACCATTGAGATTTCATTGGCGAGAGCAGGAATTAGAAGAACCTGAAGGCAAGAGAAGACACTGCCTCCTATCAAACAACTCAGCACATATTTCTGTTGTTGAGTATTCAGTGCTGCGTGAACCAATATACATTTATCTTTATTGTGTCTCAGCATATCGATTTCCATGGCTTTTTTAATTTATCAACACAGAGCTGTGTTTTACTCGTTTCCTCCAAGAGCCTCCCAGCAATGTCTTTACCACAGATTTAATTAGCATCCTCTCCACTATATCCTCCAAGTCATTAATGAAAATATTGAAGAGTATTGGACCAAGAATGGCTCCCTGAGGGGTCGGTAATTCTATTTTGAATATATTTAATATGTCTGGTGACAATAGCTTTTGTATTTCTACTGTTTTTTGTTACACCTTGTAATAATGCTGAAACCATCAGGACTCTTAATAACATTTGAAATACAAGACAAAGGTGCTCTGTGCTTTAATCTGAGACTTGCAAATTTCATTCAAATTACACAGGGAAGAGAGTTACAGAAACGTAAAGGAAAAAAAATCAAAAATGGTTATATTTTACATGGAGACATTACTTTTTTCCCTTTAATCTCTAAATGAAGTTACAGGCCTGTAGCAGAATACATAATGCTGGTTTAGGGTCGCTGTAGCGTTTTTTATGTGTACAGCTGTTCTTCCACTGGTATAAGTAGACACATCTGCTCATTAGCAATACAATGTCATTTCTAGTGTCTAATTTTAATTATTTGCAGATGATAGATTCCTTATGCAATGTCTAAAAAAAGTACAGTCCTTCAAAACTGGTGAGAAATAAATATACCCTCTGCAACTAAAATGGGTCAGCACAATGAAAAACAGATATTAATCTGGAGAATTCATGTATCAGCACTAAGGCTAAATGCCAAACCGTTCGGAAGGTCACAGGGAGGAGAAACGGCTCATACATCTCTTCTTTATCGTGGATACACAAGACATATGGACTAAGAGATGTTCTGAATGAATCTGGCAGGTGATGAGTTTGTTGTAGTACAGATGGTCCTCAACTGCTGGAAAAATATCAGTTCTGCTTACATTTCCTGTACAAACACAGGCAAGATAAGGACTTCTTCATGACAGAAAGGAGGAATGAGATTACTTACCAGTAACTTGGGTTCTTTGTACAATCACATCCAAAGAATCAGTAAGGATAGAAGCAAATTTCCAGAAGCTCCTGGGCAACGGTGGCCATGGGTGCCTTTGCCCTTCACCCCATTGTCAGAGGGCAGCCAAAACGATGGAGCCCTGGCTTCCTCTCAGCTCCTTCCAGTAGTTCAAAAATCCAAACAGAAAGCCAGAAGAAGCAATGAAAAAGGATGGGATTTATGCACAACAGGGGCCCACCCCAGAGAACTGTAGTTGTAGCTAAGTTATTTCTTGTGGGCTGGACAGGATTAGGTACTCTTGATGAACGTGGGGAGCAGAACTACCAAATCAAGCACTCATTTTGGATCGTATTCAAGAGAGAAAAGATCTAAAGGAGGTGAATGGATTTCTCATTGCCCCAAACAAGTTTTAAAGAGAAGGAAATAGTATTTATTTTGTCTTCTGCTTGTCTTCTGTACAGCCATTGAATGCAACAAATGGAAAGCAACAAGGAGCCTTTCTTTAAAGTTGCCTTGGATTGGGCTGAAATCTCTGCCACATGTAGGACTTCAACCACACACAGGGTCGGGATAATTACGAAGAGTAATATTGCACCATGACAGAGTCCTCCGGTATCAGATAGATTTTTCCAACGGTTTGGAGAAATTGTTTCTGACACCCCACAAAGAGCGGCCAAACTTTCTGATCAGATCAAATGTGACGCCTTCCCCCGCTGCACATAAGCCCAGTCGGGTTTCACAATTGCCTCACACACTATGGGACGGTGCTAATGCCAGAAGGGCGGTCCCAACTAGCAGTCACGCTCCTGGCAATTGAAGTCCTGGCTGAAAATTGCATTTCACTTCAATTCATGCAGGGTTAATTTTCAGCTTGATCAGAGAACTTTGTGATTGCCAGTGTCAACACAAAGAAAGAGGTTGTATCCCGCAGACGGGTCAGGGAGAGAGAAGAAAATTGCCCTTTTCCCTAACAGTCAAGTCAAAGATTAGCTTACAGCAATCGTGAAACTACAGGCTGAGGCACAACGCAATCTTATGGGCTGAAAGTCCACATCCCTCTAGACACACAGCATGGAGGTGCCAGCGGAACCATTGTCAGGGTGCAATTTGAAGGAGGCGGTCAGGCTTACATCTTAAAAATCTGGAAGGCTCTGAGGATGATCTCATAGCACAAAAACAGGGCAATACAGAATCTGCCCCACACCTCTATAAACTTTAGAAAAATAAAATTATGTCCAAAGTGAATAGCCATAAGATTCTTTTGCTGAATTTTCAGCATATCACATTTATTCTCTTTTTCTGTATCAGTGACAAAGAAGCAACCACCTCAAGCACTTACAGAGCTACACAGAGCAATCCTCTTAGAGATAAGAACATTCCTAGGAGGGAAGGAATGCTGATCTGTGCATTAGAGGCTGAACAGAGATGACAACCATATGTCACTTGGCAGAAGTCGGGGGTTTGTTTGTTGCTTTTTCAGTATCCCAAATGTAATGAATTATAAAATAGAGCCTAAATTAATAGTCAAGGAGGACTTTATCAGGGCCCCGCGCTTAGGAGATGCTCATCTGGGAGAATCTCTTTCAACTCATAGACTGTTTGACTTGATCAAAGGTTCTTGCTTTTCAGTAGACTTCTGTCTAATACTCAGACTCAAGAGCTTCACGAAACAAGAGCCAGGCTGCCTCCCAGAGAAAATTCGAATCCCAGTGAGATGTCAGTCTCATCTTGAAGGCAGGAGGTCCAACTGTTTGGAAAGCAGGCACTAGCGAATATTAATATGGTCATACAATAACGAATGATAGGACTGCCAGTCTGTACTCTTTAGCAACTTGGTACCATCTAGATTGGTATTTGAAAGGTCTTTAACTGCAATAGAATGTACAGATTTGATGTTTCGTGACATTAGAATGATTAGACAAGTCCATTATCTCTGCTGGGGGCAGGAGGGCTTAAATGGAATTAACCCAACTTCTGGAGAAAAGATAAGACAGTGCCACAGACAAAGGTTTTATACTTTTGAGTGTGCACTGTACTCAAGAAGTCCAGCATTTCCTGGCTATATGAGACACTGGATTAATCCGAAGAGTGTGCTGAATTTCATGAATAGGAAATCTTCCCAATTTATCTGCTTAGTGAAAAACTTCTCTTTGACAGACTGAGCCCTGCATTCCCGTAAGGCTGGCTAAAGAAGACGCGCTGTGTGCACATAGCTGACCCTCAGGAAAGGAGAAAAATATCATAGGTCAGAGAGAGAACTCTCACTTTCAGTATCTTTACACAAAACCACATTTCCCGTAGCGAGCTAAAAGCCAGGAGTAGGTACAAATCAAGGCAAAGAAACGATTCTACCGGAGACATTTTCTACTGCTAACCACTCAAACTTGAAAGGATATATAAGCATACCATCGCTATCTCACAAAACAAAGAAACTTGAAATTGGGACCTCGTGGTTTAGGTTTTCCTCAAATCAAGAAAGGTGGTAGAGATGCAATGAGCTTTGCAAAGTTCTTGAACAGAGATTAGCATTAAGAAACCATGAAAATACATAGGTAAAGCAACCTGTCCAGGTCTGGGGTATGCAAAGTCTTCAGAGAAGACTGCTATCTTCTCTGTGGATAAAGTGATGCTCTCAGTTTTGGCAAATTATTACAGAAGAACCATTTGGAAATTCTACTGAGCCGAGCTTAGATAAAGGCTTAGGTATGTTTACACCAAGCACTGCAGTGCCACATAGATGCCTCAGACAGCAGTGAATGTCTTGGGTACCTACGCAGCACAGTGTCATGCGGAGATACTAGCTCACATCTCAGAAGGAATACAGCCACGTTAGCGTGGCTCTGTGCCTGGGCTAATTAGGTGATGTTTCCCCAGTTGCCAGAAATCAGAATGAATCATACATCTGCCAGCATCCAACTTTCTTCTGAAAGCACAGACTGGAACTGTTTTGAATCTCAGTTATGTGAGAACGCAAGGTGAATATACAGACATCATGTCATTATTTTACTTTGTTTTAAAGCCAGGAGAAATCATAAATTCATCTGATCTGACCTGTTATCACAACTACTACACTTCATCCACACGCCATTGTGTCCAGCACATGAATTTCAGCCAGCCTAAAGTACTGCAGTCCTTTAGAGACTGACCTATTGTTTGTGTGCCACAGGCAGAGCCCAACCATGCGCTGCCAAAGCCAAGACTACAGACACGGCAGACGCCTGATTGGGTCGTAGTTGCCCACATTATTTCAGCAGAAATCCATTCTTCATACTGCTCTGGAAGTTGGAGAATCCTATAGTCCTGGCCGTTAGTTCCCAGCTCTGGCAATCAGGATCATTCCCAACATGTGTGCAAGACACATGAACCAGTTATCTAGAACAGGATTCTCTGCCATATTAAAACAACCAGCCCATTACAAAGAAGTCAGACTCTGGTGGTGGCCAATCTCTGACAATCCAAAAAGAAAAGCCAAAGAAAATCCAAAGAAAAAAGAACCAAAAAAGACCTAAACCCAACATCTGGTAGGATAAGGAGAAAACCTCCTTCCTGATCCCTAGGAGCAAACCACAGAGGCCCTGAAGCATGACTTGAAGATGGTCATTGCTTTAATGCAGAGCTGCAAGTATTTCAAGGATGGTGCAGACAAATTGCTCCGAACACAACTCTAAAGGAAAGGGTTGAAGAAGGAGGCTCATAAATCAACGGATCCCAGTACAGGCCACCGCACTCGACACACAGACTTAGAATTTCTTCTCATGACTTAAATCAAGCGCCTCTTTTAAAATGATAAATGATCTCATCTTAAAGACTCGAAAGGATGGTGATGGAAAAAAATATTCCAATGTTTAATTACACTGAAAGCTGTGAAACTATTTTCTTCCAGGGTGGAACTTCTCAATCTTCATCTTCCAACTACTGGAACTTGCGAGTGGCTGGGTCATCAGCCTCGCTCCCAGGTACTTGCTCCTCACTTAAGCACCTGTAAAGGTTACCTGACCACAGTGTTATGTCTCTTCAAGTAGTTGAAGGTGTTTATTCACTGCACCAGGCCAGTTTTCTAGGCTCTATATCCTTTTTCTGTCCCTCCTTTGAATCTCCAGAAATATCTCTGTATAATTCCTGGTATGTCAACGCAGAAACTGCACTAAATGGTTCTGAGATTTTACTGACTGCATAGAGAAAATAGCTTTCATACCCCTGACTAAGGCTTCCCTTTTCACACAGGCAGGAGTCGCAATAGCCATTTTTGTCTTTGCATTGTGCTCTGGGCTCACTGGAAGATGCTTATCCACAACAGCCCCGGGATCCTTCTCAGAGTTACTGTTTCCCAGGACGGTATCACATTTTGAAGGTATCATCTGCCTTTTTTGTTCCCAGATGTAGTAACAAGTGGCATAATTATGATAGCTGTTAAAATATTGAAATGAGTTACTGTGTGTAATATTTCTGGGAAATGGTAGAAAGCATGATGTTTATTGAAACAATATAAACATGTAAAATGTTTTCTCACCACAGTTTCCCATTTATGTTTGCACAGATGTGTGTAATGTCATCACGAAGCCTCTTCCAAGAAAGACAAATTAAATCAAAAGGTTCGAATACGGCAAATAGCTAGAACGCTGTGGTGGTGCCTCTACACACCATCTCTTACCTCTTTTTGTTCCCTTTTTCTAATCATAAAAGATATTCACAGCCATTGAAAAATATAAAATAAAACAAACAAAAATTTTTATGAAGGATAAAGGTCCTCGGCACAAATAAAATGACCAGCTCTGAAGCTGCGAAGAAAGATGCTTTAATTTAAGAGACAAAAGATAGCATTACAGAAGAAATTGTCATAATCAAAGTTGAAAAAAAATTTCTATTGTCTACTGTGCCTCTCTGTGGGAATTTTCCCAGCACAGACAGCTGTAAAGGAGGAGGGGTATTGTGAGTTTCTGTACTCTCATTCTCTCTCTTCCTCTCTTCCTCTGTCAATAAATGTCTGCAATCATATTCTTGAGCTCCAGTGTGATTTCAAGGTTCATCTCTTCCATGCAGCTCAAACACTAATTATCCCAGCTGTAATTAGTAAGATAATTAAATACTGGCTCACTCATCACTCTACCTTGTGTCGGGTCATGATTCTCCCAGAAGACCTTGAGCAGTTTCTCAAAGCTGATGTTTTCTGGCTGATACACCACTCGTACAGCCTCTGTGTGGCCAGTTTTACCTTAGAAGACAAAATAAATTCAGATATTATTAGTGAGAATTAGCTAGCCTAGTCCTATTTTTTTTAGTCTCTGAGATTCAAAGCATAATCCTTTGTTTTGGGTTGGTTGTTTTTTTTTTTTAAAGGTGTTTTGATTTACCATCATTTATACTTAAGCCTTTTTACACAACATTCTATATACACGCCAGCTCTAAGATGTCTGCTAGCTTGGACAAGGCCATCAGGAAATAAACTATCCAGAGAGGCAATAAGGTAAGACAGTGATGTTATCACAGTAGTTTTTCAGCTTACAGGAATAAAAATGAATAGTTCTTAAATATTTGTAACCAACAACTAGTACATACTGTAAAACATTTTAAATACCACATTAAAATATGAAAACTTGTATATCTAAGTTGTCTTGAAAGTATAAAACTTCGTTTTTGTGAGGTAAGATATGGATAAAATAATTGATTATAAAAACGAATTTCAAGGGCATGTTTACACAAGATCACACAAATAATTTCAAACTATTTCACGTCATCCAAACCACTGATGCCAACGGGCTTCAAAAGGAGTCAAGGAGAGCCTGACTGAGCTTCATGACAGCAGATGAAGTTCACAGAAGATTAGCAGGTGTTACAGCACATTAAAACATATCATTCCTATTTTTCAGTCACATTATGGGCACGATTTTTCTCATTCCTTATGTGTCTCATCACTCGCAATATTAGCGAAAAATCCAGCTTCACGAAATGGGAAGGATCTGGCCACATAATTCCCTCCAAGTATAACTAATAGTTAGATTGATGAGTGCTCAGACATCGCAGGGCAAAAGTCCATTGCACTGAGTGCTACACAAACATTTTGTATTCTATAAATATTATATATTTTACAATTTATAAATGTAGGCATATTTGTTGTCATAACACATGCATGAATGGGGAAAAAACTCTCACCCTATTCTTCAGTAAAATCATAACAAATAAATACCAAACAAAAGTAAACTGGACAGCCAGATCTCCCTTTCAGTGGGGACGTAATAAGCTCCTTGATCACACTAGGCCAGGTTTGGGTTTTTTTCTATTATACCAGCATAAACTTCAGATTTAGTCAACTAACTTCAACAGAATTCTTGAATTTCATGCGGTGCAACAACCAGCTGAATCTGGCCCAGTAATGGATTCTGAATTAGCTGTCACCGAACAAGAAAAATCAGAGTCTATGAGTAACTGAGGAGTGTTCAGTAGAAACACCAATTTAGCACCCAGAGAAATTTTAATTAAAAAAAAAAAAAGGAAGAAAGAAATAAAAGGGATGCTAGAATATATTAAAGAGACATAACAGGGAAAAGTATGACAGTATTATATCAGTTAATGGAGCACCTGAAATGAAAAAAACCTAAATGAGGCACAGAGGGGTGGACTAGCTATTAAAAGGAATTTAAAAGACTGGGATTAAATTTAGTCTAGAATGCAGAGGAGTAAAAGGGGACACATCTGGGATATCTGTAATGAAAATTTTGATAAAATCAAATTGGTGCCTATCTCATATGCTTCACAATACAACAAAGATATGCTCACTGAGATTAAAAGACAAAAAATGTACAACTTTCATGTAACCTGTAGCTAAAGCCATGCCATCCTGTCCACCAGCATACTGTCCAGGCAAACGACGGCCCGATTCCTCTTCCACATGCACTACGCCTAATGAAGTCCATGGAAGCAACTCATTATCTGAAGGCAAATTCCGATGGTAGGTTAACAGAAAGGGATCATACATTTAGTAGAATAAAAATGCAAGTTACAGATAATTGGCTTAGCAATAAAGTGAAATGGTCTTTCTACATTACGGCACAAACTGATGGCCAGTTTGGATCAGGGATGGAATTTATTCCAGATTTCATGGTTTAATATGGACCATCAGTGACAATAATGGGTTTTGCCCTAACTGAAGCCCAGGTCGGGTATTTTGTTGCAGCTTGAGATAAAGAAGGAGAGCAAACGGACGGCAGTCTGTCCAGCTCTTGCAAGCCTACATCATAGAACTAAAATGAGATTAAGGGGTGGCTTCTGACTTTAATTCTTTTTTTTTTTATGTATTTTAAGCCAATGTGAACCTTATGAAAGGTTCTTATCACTCAGGAGCAAATTGCTTGTCGAAGATGACTAGCTTTACATCACAAGAGAGTTTCTTAAAGAACTTCAAAACAACAGCGGCATTACCTTTCCTCTCAATTGAAGCAGCAATTACATCTTGTCAACACTGTCTGCTCTGACTAATCCAGGAGTTCAAAGAATCAGCTTTCTTCTTTCCCTCTGAATAAGGAAATAATGGTGCTACTCCGAGAGCTACAGCCTGACCTCGAGAAAAAAAATCCTCAGATGTGTGGCTAACAGACTTTTAGAACCTCGAGCGTATTTAAAATCAATATTCATCCTCAGAGGAAAAGCAAGGAGGTAATGCTGCTGGTCCTATCAGATTCACCTCTAATTTTCCTCAAAGCCTTTCCACAATCTGGTGGATTTTCTTTCAGAATACAGCGCGGCTATTTCTACTAAGAACAATCTTAGTCATTTACGGTGCGCGCTCCTACATCCCAACAATTCTAGTGGAAACTATACCAATCAACTGGGTACGCACCAGCAAACGGACAGGTAAAAGGCTCCACGTGGGACAGATTAAACACAAGATTTCCCAGAAGAAGCACAGAGAGAAAATGGTATCGGGGACAGGAAAAGAACAAGAGCAATCTCTCCACGGCTGCAATACGCCTCACAACAAGGAATCAAAAGATACCACGAGGTTACCCTAAGTAGCATGTGGAAAACACCAGCTCCTCGGAGCCGAACACGACTCAGCTGCAGCCAAAGTGGCAAAAGGGAACTTAGATTGGGCTCTCCTGATTTGTCTTCTTCTTATTTCATTTTTTGTATTAGGCTTAAGTTCGACTATGAAAGCAGAATAATCCCATTGCAGTTTGGGTTTCATACATGTGGTACAGTACAGTGCCAAAGGAACAGAGCAGGGATCAAACGATCCACTCCCCTGTATTGTATAAAAAAAAAATCATTGAAATATTTCTAATCAAATCTTTTTTGTAAGATTTCTTAAAATGGAGAGGTGGTAATCAAAGAGAAACAATAAACCCTCTTGTTCTCAAAAAAGCTGCGTGTCTTTTAATGAGAAATTTAGCAGGCTAACACTGAGCAGCTGAAATGATTTAAAATGATCGGTGATAGACACTGTTCTTTCAGGGATATTCAGCTCTTCACCTCAGTGCCTCTTTCAGAACTTCTCATGAAAGGTCCGTTTATATTAAGTTAGAGAGTCATGGTGTCCTCAGTTCACCTATTGCTTTTAATTAGCTGATTTTTAATATTCCACAGCAAAAGCATGCCTCACTTTAAGTTCCAAAAGTTTTAACAAGTGCGAACATTTCTAGAAGCCTTCTCCCAAAAAAGGCTCGACGTTTGAACCATGTTTTTTAAAGAATTTATTGAATCACTAAATATAATTTCATTTGCTGTTAACTGTGCAAATAGAAATCCTTTATTTATAGGTGCCATTATCGGATTTCCAGTTCTGGTGCTCAGTTCTCCTTCAGCTTCAGAAGGAGCTTAGCCATTGAAGAACCTCGCTGCAGATGATAAGACTTTATTACACCGTGGCAGAGAGGGCTGCGTGCCAAGAGCAGATTGTCTGTTTATCCTATATCCATTTCCCACTTAGAAAACATAGCCACTCTCAGAGGATTAGCTACAGTGAGCTCTTTCAGCGGGGATTCAAACTCTGGCAAAAACGTTCCTGTAAAGAGCAAGAGAAAAAGACATCTGAGTGACACCTCAGTGCTCCTTTTCAATTTTTTTCTTCCTAATAGTGTTTAGATTTTCACCTTCTTAATCATCTCCCAGGTGAGTGCCCAAGCCGACGGATTATAGAAGCGAACTCCTTCTTTTTAACTTGCTGGATCCCGTAAGCATTTAATTATTTGCAGCAAAGTGGAACGACTTCAAAGGGCTGGCTTGAGAGCACCTCACCGGCGAATACCCAGCCACCCAGCAGCTCCGGCGCTCCACACGACATCTGGGCTTCATCTCTAGCTAGTCCGGCCCTGGGTGAATTAACTTAGAAAATTCAAGCAATGCCAAAACTAGGCCCTCCTGCCCCACTTCTTCAATAAAAAAGGACTTGCCTCTCCTCGCCCACCGAAATAAAAGGCCTAAATCTAGTAAATATCTAAATATAATTAAAAGAAATAGGTGGCAGATCTTCAGCTGACGCACATTTCAGAGCTTATTGATTTTGGAGCTAAAACAATTTGTGCTAGCTAAAGCCTAGGCCCATGTGAATATGCAAAGTATTACGTGAAAAAGTGGTAGGTCTTCTGAGCATCTGTTTCTCCAAACTAGCCTGGGAATTTTTATTATGTTGTAGTTATTGCTAATAAAATGTCTGGTTTCTTCTGAAAATAGCAATGCATTAAATAAACAAACAAAGGGTTCCACGCTAACACACTGAGCACCCACACTTTGAGGATCTACTTAACTTTTACCTCCCCCCCTTCAAAGTAACGACGTAATCACAGATTGATAGATTTTTAAGAAGGGTCCATTATGACAATTTTCTTTGACTTCCTGCCTAACACAGATGAGAGAATTTCACCGGAGCAGGCCCATATTTTGTACTTGGAAAACTAACAGCTCTTGACTCAAAGAAACCAATGGACAGAAAATCCACCAGAAGTCCAGGTAACTTCATCAAGTGGTTAATACCTCTCACTTTATTAATAAAGAATAAAAACAGAGACAACAGACATTTTATTTGTTACCTGAGTTCATGTATTTAAATATCTTTCTCTGCAGTCAAAGACAACTAGGAAGTCATCCTTTATCTTTTTTTTTTTCTGAATATTTTAAGTGAATCGATCTTTCCAATTAATCTCTTGGACACTCATTTTTTAAAGATTTTTGAGACCAGAAGAATAGGCTCTCTCTGGCCATGGCCATAAGCAGATGCCTAGGGAAGGGTTGAAAAAGCGGATGGGGTACACCTACTCCACCGTATGGGAAGAACAACCTGCCTTGATCTGAACTCGGCTCCCACTGCCTTCTCCTGAGAGCCCCTTGTCCTTCTGCTTGCAGAGATGGTGAGAAGCCTGTCCCCACCCATTCGCCTCCTACAACTCATGCGTTCCTGACTACTTTTCAGTTTTTCTGGGTGATTTTCCCCCTGTTCGGAAGAAACCATAAAATACACCAGGTATACAATGACACTAATGTGGCTACTTTTTTTTTTTTTTACTGTCTTCTTTATATTTCCAATAACTTTCATGACTTTGTTAGCACTGAACTAGGAGATAATGTTTGGTTTATTATCCACTGTGAATTTCTGCTTTACAAAATATAATGCTTTACCTTCTCAGTGTGATCCACGCTCTTTTATGCCGTTGTATTAAAATATGTCAATCTTTTACAGCAAGAAGCCAATTTATCAGTATGGGCCGGCCAATCCCACAGTTGTTATTCAAAATAAAATTTTTCGTAAGTTCTAGAAACTTCTGCCTGGACCACAGGAAATCGCATCTCTTCTAGTGCCTACAGAAAGTAGCACATGCAGCAGCTACAATGTGGTGCATACATCTAAAGCGAGAATTTTCTTAAATTTTATTTATTTGTGTTAGTAGAGGACAGATTAATTACACAGTACATGAAAATTTAAACAGGTAAGAAAACTTGCTGATAGAACGATGAGCTGCTATAAAATGCATTTCTGGTGACTGTTAGAGTCACTTAATTTTTTACCCCATCAAATAAAAATTATGAGAATAAAGGTGACAGTGAAAAATGGAGTTCAAAATGCTGCTACTGACAGTTTTTTCACAGAAATTCAGTCATATTTTTCGGTAAAACTAGCTGAATGAATTTAAAATAAAGGAGATCGTCAGTTTGAACAAAGAATATTGTCATTTTCCAAAAATCTGCAAAACAAAACTACTAAATGAACTTGCTTCTTATTTGCAAGTATTTAAAATTTATATGGTATAGCTCTAAAAAGTTCTTACTTTTGTTTGATAAAATCCTATGTATTCTGTAACAGCAAATTGGTTTTGATAATCTGGGACGGTGTGCTTCCCCCCTCTCCAGGTGCCACCTGATCTTTATCTCCTGTAACCCTGCCCAAGTGATAACCGCCCATGGTGGTCATCGTGGGTGCTTGTAGTCGTGATGGCAGCATCCGGGGCTCAAACTGGTTTCGGGGAGACAGATAACACCACAATAGCCAAGAGCTAACCTGAACAATGCTCTGGTTCTGTGGTCAATATGCAAATATGACTATAGGTCAATCGTCTTACCCCCATAAACAGTGCACAGCCCAAGAGCCCTTTGAGCTCTCCTGAATGGCAGCAGGCTGCATGCCAGGATCTCCCCTTGAGTAGGGACTCCCCTCAAGGTTACTCCTCGAGGTTGAGAGATTCCTTGCCGCAACAGATCCTGGGTAAGTGACTAATAGCATGCTGAACTTTGAAATCTTAGCTAAATGATATAAAGGATTGATTGCGCATATATAATCCTTTAGACATAAACCGTTGACCAAGTCTGGGAGGAGGACTGGATCCAGCCGCACCCAGACTCCTCTCTGAGAAGGAGTTTAGAAAGCCAGGGGGTCCTTTCTGAAACCTTGACTCTACGGGAGGGTCTCCCAGACAGTTCTGTCTGACCCTGTCCTCTATGCAGTAAATAACCCAAGTGTGCCTTGCCATCCTGAATCTTGTTACACTGTCGCATCTATTATCAACTTTATTAAATCATCGTTTTTATATCAATAAACATATTGCTGCTTCTCTCTTATGAGTGAAGTGCATTGCTCCATCCGCAACATAATCAGACACTGAACAGAATACCTGAAAGCAAGACCACCACTACTGACACTTTTTCTATTCTTATTTTTAAAATAGCTGTACGTTGAAGAACCCATAAAAGGAAAAAAGAAACCAACAATTATGTAGCCTACAGGACAAACACAGACAGCGAAATTTCACTATGGTGTTCACTGGTCATGTCCTCGTTAGGCTGAACGGCCACGCTGCAAGCACTTCAGGAGGGATGACTTTAGGCTCTCTCTGGACGGAGTGCTTTTCACAGCTGGAGTGCATTGAAGGTCCTCCCAAAGAGTATATTCTGATTTAACTTAATTCAAAAGGATTCTCAGGTTCAAAGAACACCCCAGTGATCTCTTGCAGATGCCAGTGGAAAGGTCCTATAGCATTTGCACTGGGAGAAACGTCTGCATCCCAGGGGAATCAGTTTGGTTGTGATGCGTGCTATGGGCTCCCTCTGGTTTGAGTTGCGTTGCTCTGCTAACCAGGGTCCAGCAGAGATCTCTGAACTGGACGAACCACATCATCTTAAGGATTAGTCTGACACTGCTGCTGGACAACAAAACAGAGTATCTCACGCGGCATTCAACTGAAGAAAAAATGTTGAAGATAGGCATATAATTAATGCCAGTCAACACGGTTGTATGGAATATAGGTCCTGTCAGCCAAACTCGATTTCATTCTCTCATGAAATTACAAGTCTAGTTGTAATAAATGTAGGATGTAATAGCATGGATGTAATAGACTTAATTAATGCATTTGACTTATTACTTCGTGACAGTCTGATTAAAAAATTAGCACTATACAATATCAATAGCGCACATGTTAAATGGATTAAGAATTGTCTAAATGACAGTTCTAAAAAAATTGTTTAAAGGGAATAAGCATTGAATGGCAGCATTTTTATCTGTCCTCTGCAGGGACTGGTACAAAGCCTGTTGCTGTTAAAGTCTTTCATCAATAATTTTAAAGAAATAAAAAGTCTCAACTTATAGAATCTGTGGATAACTCAGATGAGAAGGCTTATAGGATGGTCTTATAAGATGATTAGTTGCTGCGCTGGGCCCATTCAATCAAAAATGTATTAAAAACAGTCATACGTAAAATCTCTACTGAAGGGAACAAGTGACACAGACCATACCTGCAAATGGGGAACAATCCTTGAGGAAAGCGCAAGGGTGGCAGTAGACAAGCGAGTAAAAACACAATTTCATTGCAATATTGCAATAAAATGGAAGAGTGACTGAATTGGGATGCCTAAGTAAAAAAAAGATTGGGAGGAACAGCACTGGAGACACTAATCCTGACATGAAGCAGATCCTCAAAAATAGTTTCAGTGACAGCCACAAAGCGCATGGTATGTTTAACCTTTCCAAAAGAAAACCGAGAGGTTTTTTAATTAAAGGATATAAGCATCTTGTCAGGAAGAGAATGACTAAATGCACAAGGGGTCTTTGAACAAGCAACGAAAAGGCATATCAAGAGCCAGTGGTAGGCTTGTATCAGGAACAGTGTGGCCAGCAGGACTCAGGCAGTGATGGTCCCCCTGTTCTCAGCACTGGTGAGGCCCCATCTCAAACACTGTGTTCAGTTTTGGGCCCCTCACTCCCAAGAAAGACATGGAGGGGCTGGAGCGTGTCCAGAGAAGGGCAACGGAGCTGGTGAGGGGTCTGGAGCACAAGTCTTGTGAGGAGCGGCTGAGGGAACTGGGGGTGTTCAGCCTGGAGAAAAGGAGGCTGAGGGGAGACCTTCTCGCTCTCTACAACTACCTGAAAGGAGGCTGTAGGAGGTGGAGGTCAATCTCTTCTCCCAAGTAACTAGCGATGGGACAAGAGGAAATGGCCTCAAGTTGCGCCAGGGAAGGATTAGATTGGATATTAGGAACAGTTTCTTCACAGAAAGGGTTGTCAAGCACTGGAACAGGCTGCCCAGGGAAGTGGTGGAGTTGCCATCCCTGGAAGTATTTAAAAGCCGGGTAGACATGGCGCTGACGGACATGGTTTAGTGGTGGACTTGGCACTGCTGGGTTAATAGTTGGACTTGATGATCTTAAAAATCTCTTCCAACCAAAAAGATGCTATGATTCTACGATTCTGTTAGGTCAGATAAGAAAATATCTATTAAGGAATATAACAGGGCTACTTGTAACAAAGCTGTGAGAAACCAAGATACCATAAAAGACTGTCTTCTATTCATATATATGCTTTTTTATAACTTATAAATACATTGATTCATTGATTAGCATTAGGTATACAGGTCATTCTTGAAAAACATAAAAAGGGAGTACAGCAACAGAAGAGAATTGGGGACAGAACACAGCAGCGTAAGACCTTGGGGCTTCAACTCATTGCCCCTTGCGGAGGGGATCAGACCCGTATCGAACCGCTGCTCAAACTTCAGCCACTAAGTAAAGCACGGGAGTCATTATGCCACTGCATTACATTCCAGCTTTAGCCTGCTTCTAGTATCACCGACTTCTGCTGTCATACAGTTATGAATTTATTAGCTCAGAAGATTGTTTCACTCCAAAGCTCCTTTGAAAAATTAAATTAATGAAATGATGTTGATATTTTTTTATCGTAACAGATAAACATAGTGAATAAAGATCTGCCCAGGAAATATATCCTGTTATCCATGGGCATGAAAAACTTTGAAGATAAAAGATTAATACTACGTCACAGTTGCACCATGCCTTTGTCCTAAGGATTCCAAAGTACCTTCTAAATTTGGATCCCATTATCCCCATTTTGCAGAGCATAATCCACTGTCACATTGTCTTCTTCATAATTAATTTTCCATATATGCAACATAATTTCTCAAAATACCACAAGCTCTGGGCTGACAGCATCTCTGTTCTTTTAAAACCCAAATGCAAAACCTTACCTAATATAAATATTTAGTGTGGGGCTAAGGGAAACAATATTATCATGCTTAGATAATAAAAAATTCAGTTACGACATGATGTGTGGAATATATATGGTGATGCAATTTTGACTTCAGGTACGAATTTCAAAAGGTAATAATTTGACTACACTCCCTACCATTTTAAAAAAAATCTTTTCTAACAAGCTCAATAAATAGGATGTTATCTTCAGCTGCATGAAATTAAGACGCTAATTCAGTTGTGCCATGAAGGCACGTAGTTTATTTGAGATGGTTTAGGACAAATTGTCTGGACTTTCCCTCCTGCTCCAGAAGGCAGCAGGTCTCCTACACGCCCAGTGACAATTTGTCAGCCCTGCGTGGATGTCTCAGACAGAACATCTAAACGTCTGTCCCTTTAAGCAACTAAACCATTCCTTTAATTTCTATTTATTTTATTGCAAAATCCACCAATTGCAGCCCTCCGGCTCAGTTTTGGTCCAGACACAGACCTGCTATGCCATCTTGAGCAAGTATGCCAATGTCTCCCTTGGGATTTTGCATGTAAGATATGTGAAGTTGTCTCCAGCTACAACCCATTGCCATGGGTGAGGTAGCAGACTGTGATCATTTGAGAAATGGAATTGCGTATAATGATTGAATCCAGGCTGAATTATAAAAATGCTACCTCGGTTACTGCTGTGGTGGATGTGAAGTCAGACAATGGATTCAGGACTTGTGTCATGTCCTTCTTTAGACATGGTGCTGAGGGACATGGTTTAGTGGTGGTTTTGGCAGTATGAGGTTGACGGCTGGACTCGGATGATCTTAAAGGTCTCTTCCAACCTAGGGGATTCTGCGATTCTACGATTCTTGCCAAAGACAACATAGACCCATAATACAAACAGCCTCCAAAGTGAAGTATCCTAGGACAAGAAGATGGCTGCAGAATGCGGGAAGATGGTTGAAACATTGACATTTTCCTTAAAGAGCAGTGAATAAACCAAATGTTAATACAATCCTCAAAACCTCTGAGAGACAGAGAGACAAAGGAGAAGTCTTTGAAGAGCAGGAACCTTCTGACCGCTGCATCTGCCAGGGATGGAGGCAGCTGACTGCAGAGAGCAAAGAACAACTCAAGAGCGATTTTCCAGAGCCCATCCTCGCAGCACAGACTGCGTAAGCGGGTGCAAGAACCTAACACCCCACTAAATCACACGATGGCAAACCATTAGGAAGCTGAGACCATTATCTCTAGACTGCATTTCAGTTTGCCTGAATATTTATGCTTCTTGTAGCCCCTAAAGAAAATAAACAAACAAACAAGCTTGTGTTTAAAAAAGTCAAAGAGTGAAAGTGTTCACCAGCCTGAGTATTGCTGCCTCGTGTAAAGCTTTAATTGTTTGCTTCAACTGTGACTTGCTCCTGATAAGGTAGACGGAAACGAAGAATTCCCTTTTGGTTGGAAAGGGAGTGATCTTCCCGGAAAACCGTGAGCAGGTTCAGGAATAAGGAGCTTATAGAGACCCAAGTCTCCAGAAAAGAGTCTTTGTGGGAGATTTGTTCACAAAAATGGCCGTAATATCCCAAACCAAAGCAGTACCGGGGTTCTGCTCTGGTAGGGAAAAAGCATAGATGGAAAAGTGAAGAATATATATAAAATAAAATGCCTGCACTCAGTACTGAAAACCAGCTTCAAAGTATAAAGGGAATATTTTTCATTGTCAATTTAGCAGAAAATATGATCGACTTTTTGCTTAAAAGTTTACAGCTTTCAGCTGCAAAGCCTCTGTACTGCAGTTATGCAACCCAGAATTTCCTTAAATAAACGGGCATAATGGAAGGCAAAGAATAACAGAAACGTGAAGAACACGCCATGGATTGAGGACAACTTTGAAAAGGGATAAATGGAGGTAAATATAATACCTAGGGACATCTATTTATAGCAAGCCCAATGTGAGGAGTTGGAAAATGTTAAATAATCTGGGATATAAAAAAGAAGAAATGAGAGTAAGATACTCTAATACCCATTCTTTTCCACTAGAATAACAAAAATCGTAGTTTTATCTTTTTCTCTCTAGAGTGATTTCAATAAGAGGTTACTACTCTGAGGAGATTTCTGAATGCAAGGTTAGATTTCTGAAATACGCCAATTCTCACTCTTTTGTCAGTCTGAGCACCAACATACTGCTTGGAAGAAAAATACGGATCTCAATACCTGAGAACTGTAGGCTAGAACGCAAAAAAAAGGGATAGATTGCTGCATTTGTACTCTGAAAGCTTCTCTTTCCTATCTAACTTTTATTAAACTAATCTGACAGTTCTACAACATACATAAATATGTGGGATCATGATTTCCCTCATGATTTCCCAAAAACAAATATGCAAAAGAAGCAGTACAGGCAACCTGGTTTCACCAGGGACCTCTCCCAGACATCAAACTGAAAAGAGGCAGCAACAGAGCAGAGAACTCCATGACAGACAGACATTCAGAGGCCTTCCAGCAAAAAAAGAACTCGGATTAAAATTCAGAATTAATTTATATTAGACAAACACTTTTAAGCCCACCAAAACTGATAACAGAATTCTAGAAAGAAAGTTCTAAAAACGCCCGAGCAACCTGTTTTCTGTGGAAGTCTTTAACAGACACAAATTGCATAAGTGATAAGAGCTTAAAAAGATAAAATCCTGACCATTTATATATCTAGAAGACAGCTACGAGACTGCTGGGGAACAGGGAGTACGTAGACATTGGGTGTAGCGTGACGAGAGGCCAGTGACTGGGCACAGAGACAAAACGGAGCAGCTTCCAAAAGGACCACAGACTGCAGACGTGACAGGGGAACTGCAGAGAGGGACCTTAAGGATCAGGAAAAAAATGCCCAAGTCAAAAGCATTACAATTATATTCAGTTATTTCATTTACAGTGCCTTGGCAACACTCCACCTTCGCTTTAAGAGCTTTTGGAATCCTAGCATTTATTTTAAATATAAACTATAGCTCGTGCCCCTCTTAAAGTGATAGTCCTGAAAGATTATTGAGGGAGGGGGCTAAAAATCTGCCCAGTGTAAGTGTTAAAAATTGCGGTGAGGTCAGAGACAGGTAAATTAGAAATGAGTAGTCTTTGGGGGGTGGTACAAGTGTCTGCGAAGAGCGAGAAAGGGGAGTTCCAATCAGAAAAGGTGAGAGAGTCGGTTGGCTGGTTGATAAAAAAAGAGATTTAAAAAACTTAAAACTATGATAACGGAGTGAGTTTGAAGGCAGAAGACTGCACTGGCAGAGAATGCCAGGGTACTGCGGAGAGCCCACCGAAACCAGGTTAGCTACGGTACAACTGAAGGTTAATCAAGGAAATGTAGGTCTAGGCTATGCACTCACGTTCCCTGCCTCCCAAAGAATCCCTCTCTGATGAACAGAAACCATCGAGCTCTTGTACCTCGTCTGACCTTTGACATCACAAATGATGTCATAGCCCACAGCCTGGTAATCAGGATATTGTGAAGCCCAAGACAGCAGAGCTCTTCTGGCGTTACCTATCATCTGGCTCAAGGCAGCTCTTCATCCACCATGACGGAACCACAGATTGTTCTCCATTAACTGTAGATAGTGTTGAGGCACATTTAGGAATATGTTTTATTTTCTTTAATCATGAAGATAAAACCAGTGACACGAGCAAGGGGTTCCTTGCAATCACAGCTCCTCCTGGGGATCCTGCTGGGTGCACAATAGAGCAATGGGTTGTCTTTCAGCTAGAAAATAACATCTCCTCCCTTTCCCACCATATTTCAATATTATAATACCTGGACGTTACATTGCAAATTGTAGCTGCCATCTCACTGTGCAAAGCGCTGCATAAATAGAGAATAAGAGACAGCCCTGCCACCCACTGAAAACTCTGGAAAGAATGAACAGTTCCTTGATTGCAAGGTTTTTTTTCCCAGCCGTCCTCGTGTGAAGGTCCCTGCAATGAGAAGAGGCGGCTTGTTCTATGGCCAGCATCAGCTGAGGCTACATGAACATTTTAGAATATCTCATTTCTGATTATTCTAAGTGGAATTCTTCATTCCTAGAATCTCACCCCGAGCATAAAACCCCACTTAGTGATGACAAGCATCTTCTTAAGGACATCGTGAAAAATATGCTACATAGTGGCATAGGTTTCACAAAGACCATTAACCGCTGGAAACAGATCAAATGCCAGCTAATATATTTCTACAGCTGCACGACCCATATTTGAGATCAGGTTTATAAAATAAAGGCAAGTAGATCAATCATTAGCCTTTAATAAATCTTTACAGATATTTCACTTTTTTGTAGCAAACCTTTTAGACATTATTAATTCTCACCCCAATTTTAATGAATGGCTGTGCCGATGCTTAACCTCAAGAAGTCACGTAAAATGAATTATTACTGATGATTAATTATGCTGTAATAGGCCAATAAGAGCAACCTTTATTTCAGCCACTGATAAAACTAATTAAAATTGACTCCAGTAAACAGTGTACTGTTTATACTGCTACTTACACATAACAAAAAGTATTTTTGCTTTTTTTTGCTAAAATGTAAATATTATACTTCACATTAGACCAATGAAAGCATTTACCTCCTGCTTAAACCTAATGAACATTCATTGTATTTGACTATCCATTATTTCCATTCAACCAGTCACAAATCAAGAGTTTTAAATTACAGGTCACTTGTATCCTTTCTAAAATTCCCATTTAAATGGGAGTACTTAAGAAAAGCAAAGAAAGAATTTTAATTCAAGTGAAACCAGTATTCCTTGACATTAATTCATCCAGAAAGAAATGCCCAATTTGGATCCCCAAAAGTACTTAGAAGACAATGGGGGGGGGGGGGGGGGGGAA
>VFFE01006924.1:138279-189357 GCA_008921705.1 Burhinus oedicnemus
ATGATTAAAAATTAAAAAAAAAAAAAAAAAAAGACTTTCATTTAGCGAGCTTATAGTAAAAATTAAAAGATGTTAATAAATACCGTGTCTATAAGCTGGTCTAAATCTATCTAAAATGCCCCACAGTGAAGTCTTACATCAGTTATTATTGAAACATTAAATGCTTTTCTTACAGGCTTACAGCAATCAATTTAACTTTCAGTCATCTTGTACCCATATGTGCTGCTCCTGTTGATGAAATGGCTATTAATAAAGGAATAGATGGCTATGAATTAAAGCAAGCTCTACTTAATCACATTAATCCAGAGTATGTTAAAGGCTTCAATTTTCTAAATAATTTTGGGCTTAATGCCTCTGAGATGGGCAGACTGCTCTATTGATGCAGCATCTGGTCCAATTTAAGCTGCATTGTGAAGGAGGAATTGTTAGGCCCTCGCAAAAATAAGGAAGACTGACAGTTTTAGGGATGCAACCAAAACTGCTAGAGCTGAGACAAAAGATACTGCAAGATATTGAAAAAGACCTACAACAATTAAAAGGCAGCCCACTGCTCCGCAAATGCAACTCCACTGTTCAGTGAATTGTATATGATTAACTTACTCTTACTGATGGGATGAGTACTCCATACACTTAACCATCACTGTATTTTCCAGTCATTGAACATCCAACAGCTGCTGCTGTGAAATATGTTCACTTACCCATTACATTGGGTTACCAATTAGAGAGGAATTATTTAAAAGGGAACGGCACAACCGCTAACACTGTCCTTGCATAAGCAGTAATTTCTGGCTTCAGGGTTGGGGTTTTTTTCCCCCGAGGGTTTTTTTTTATTATTATTATTATTTCGGTTGTGTCAAGGTAGTAGTTTTACAATGAAATAAGATTTACCTTGGCTTGTAGCACTGAAATACTGCTGCATTCAATTAAGGAGACGCAGAAAAAGTGTTTTAAATAATTCCAGGGGAATAAAAACCTTCATAGGAGAATTAGTGTTTTTTAGAACATTTCTGCAGGAGAAAGATTTTTTAAAACCCAGTCTTCACAGAAGGTCTTCAGTGAAAAAGACAGTATGTTATAGTCCATCCACTGGAAAAAAAATTACCTTTGCTATTACTTTTTTGTTATATTTAATATGTCAAAATTACAAAAGTTTTAGGGACAGATCTTTTTGTCAGTAACTCCGCTATAAGTGAAAACAAGAACTGCAATGAATTTAGTGCATTTGCACAATATATGTAAGTACTGAATGAAGCCATCAAGTTGCATTCTGCAACACCGAGCTGTAAAAATCTCTATCTGACAACTTATTCAATTAAAAGCAATGTTTTCACAAAATAAACAGAGCCGGTTTGGGGGGGCAGCCATTGCATACAGTATGTACTGTCACATTTGGGCAACTATAAAGAGCCCAAAGAAGAGTTTCTGTGATACACTGCACTATCTACTTCTGCATCCTACAGGACTAGAAAGGAATCAGAAATTTTAAATGGAGATTAAAAATTATGTTTAATGTAAAATGTTCAGATACGTAGTTCCTTTTCAGCTGAATAAAACAGTTTAGATATATAAATACCTAAATATATCAGTTGAAATTCTCTATGACTAGAGGAGATAAAAGAAAACTTTAGATTTCTCTTTGTTACATGTGCTTTCCTTCAACACTCAGTACCAGAAAAATCCACATAGCTGTAGATTTCAAAGCGCTTTACAAGATAAGATAAAGTATCTCCTTTTTTATAAATGAGGAAAATAGGCAGGAAGAGCTGAAGGTCATCCAAGTCAGCCTTGGAGCCAGGAATAGAAGGAAATCAGCTGAGTCTCAAGGTAAGAGCCCAGCTGAGGCGCTCCCCCTTCTTTCTGCAATCCGTTCTGCTCCAAAGAGCTGCCAGGCAAAGTCCAGCATGAAAACCGCTGCTGAGGAATATGAAAGGCAAGAGGAAGAAAAGGGAAGCAAGAACACACCAACCAAGACTGTGGTGCTGCATGAGAGAAACTTCTGTTACCTGTTTCCAGTACGGGTGTAATTAAATGGGAAGATCTTCCCCTACTGCACTCAGGGAGAAGGTTCCTTTCTAGGAGGGGGTTCAAAAGAGGAGAGGAAGGTTGCATTGCTGGTGTGACAACTATAGTGGTAGTTTAGGGATTCTTGGAAGAGGTGAGAAAAGAGGGAGTTATTTTCTCATAACTTTCTGAAAAAGTTTTATCTATTCTGGTGGTGAGACCCTGGCCCAGGCTGCCCAGAGAAGCTGTGGCTGCCCCATCCCTGGAGGTGTTCAAGGCCAGGTTGGACGGGGCTTGGAGCAACCTGGTCTAGTGGGAGGTGTCCCTGCCCATGGCAGGGGGGTTGGAACTAGATGGTCTTTAAGGTCCTTTCCAACTTAAACCATTCTATGATCCCGTGATTCCTTGATCTTTATCAAATAAAGTGGGAGCAGTAGTTGTAACAGTTACGTTGTTCCTCAAACTCAGGGCCATTCTAATTAAGAGTTATTAAATAGGCCTAAGAACAAATAAATAACCACTTATCGTGCCAGTGATATAAAAAGAATTTGTGTCTAGGTGTAACACTATGGCAACAGCTTTTGTAAGATACTCTTTGACATTGCAGCACAGCTCCTGTTTAACAATTCAAATGCAGAAAGACGAGAATAAAGGAGGCAAAAAGCAACTAAGTGATATCCCTGCTCATAGATCAATTGTTTTGATGAATTCTGCCCTTACACGTTATATGAACATATCATGTGTAGACAAATTCTATTTCATGGTAACAATGAGTCTGCATGGAGAAGAGTCTATTATCATATTGAAAATAAAGGAATTAGAGAAGAATGGAAGGCGGTAAACAGATGAATATGCAGTAAGACACTTGGCTTTATACTCAATTGGTCTGCAGAATTTGCCTTCTGTATCTGTTGTGACACTATTTATTTCTGCACCTTTAGTAGAAGATCAAAACCGTGTATTTCAAGAGCAGTAACAACAAATGCAGTTTTGCTGCAAAAATTTTTCGCGTTTTAATGAATTATTTTCCATAGCTGCCTGAAATAGTCATCCTTCAAGCAGGCTTTAGAAATAATTCTCTTTATTATGGGAAGTTCCTTAAATCCCCACTGCTATATAAAAGATACTGCTAATCATTAGAGACTTTGGTGGGCTTCAGAGTGTGTGAATCTCTGGGAAAGACCAGGAAGAGTATTTTGCTCTTCCTAATTAATTAGATCTGAAACAGTGGGAGCTGGTACCACAATACTGCACACCTTTGGTGTGACAGCCCTCGGTTCAAACACCTGCTCAGGAAGTTTGATGCCTGGATCCCAAATGACTCTCAAAATAAGAGATCTCTAGAGAGCATCCGAACTCCCAGGCTAGAGGATATGTTCAGGAAGCACATTCATTACTTGTCCTGATGAAGCAAAGCCAATGTGTAGCCATAAATGCAAGATTATAAAATCATAGAATCATAGAATTATGTAGGTCAGAAAAGACCTTTAAGATCATAAAGCCCAACCGTTAACCCAGCATTGCCAATTTACCACTAAACCATGTCCCTCAGCACCACATCTACCCAGCTTTTAAATACCTCCAGGGATGGCAACTCCACCACTTCCCTGGGCAGCCTGTTCCAATGCTTGACAACACTTTTGGTGAAGAAATTTTCCCTAATATCCAATCTAAACCTCCCCTGGTGCAACTTGAAGCCGTTTTCTCTTGTCCTATCACCTGTTACTTGGGGGAAGAGATTGACCTCCACCTCCTACAACCTCCTTTCAGGTCGTTATGGAGAGCGAGAAGGTCTCCCCTCAGCCTCCTTTTCTCCAGGCTGAACAACCCCCGTTCCCTCAGCCGCTCCTCAGAAGACTTGTGCTCCAGACCCTTCACCAGATTCATTCCTCTTCTTTGGATGCCATAAAGCCAGATGGGAAGCTTGTTTTCTGCTACTGATCAGGGCAATCTGAGGCAGGGAGGAGAAGGAGAGAAAGAAGGGCAAGGTCCTTCTTCTCTGCGTCTCCTTCTCTGGAGATATTCAAAACCTGCCCAGATGTGTTCCTGTCCAACCTGCTCTGGGTGACCCTGCTCTGGCAGGGGGGTTGGACTAGATGATCTCGAAAGGTCCCTTCCAACCCCTGCCATTCTGTGATTCCATAATTCTGTGATTCTGTGATTCTGTCCTGGGACCTATTCTCATTGTTAACATCTTTTTTAATATACTTTATAATAGTTTCATGCCGGATACACTGTGGGAAGCCAAATCAGGGATCGGTGCTTTTTCCTGTGCAAGAATCTCACCTTGTTTGCTTCTGTACCCACCACACTTCTGGTTTGGATCACATGTTGCTGCACATTCAGAAGCAGAAGGAAGAAGAGGCCCCCTCCCCATCCAAAACCTGACCTACTTAATTCATGAAAATTGGATCCTACCTTCTTTGCGGTTTCAAGCCGGATGCCTAAATTCAGCTCACACACTAAGGACACCAGATCCCAGCCTGTATTTTTTCATTTAATTTTAGCTTCACTTAAAGATTTCTGAATGGATCACAAAGGCAGGCTGGGAGACTGCACCATGAGTGGAGAACTCATTACTCCTGCCTTTGAACATCTTTGAACACCTGCAGAAGGACTAAACTGTCCCTGAACAGAGAGGAATGAGGCAAGAAATAAAATGAAGCCATTTGTTAAACCAAAATAAATGAAGCGGTGAAAAATAATGGTCCCATCTGCACCTACCACTGGTTCGGGGTCAGTTCTGCTGAAGAAAAGTGCACTGCCAAAAATTGAAGGGAGAATAAAACAGAATCCTGACCATCTTCCTCACCATGCACAGTTCATTCAGAAAATAATAATAATAACAAGAATATTTAGAACTCTTGCAATGCTTTGTAGCTTCAAAACATCACACAAACAGGGCCTAATCAATGAGACAGGAACTTCTTTTTCCAAGACTTGTTTTGCTACCTGGTAGCCACTTTTATCTTATCATCGTATTAACACACTGAGACAAATTTCTTCCTGATGTAACACCATTGACACCAGCAAAATTATGTCTAGGATCAATTTGGCCCAATTTATTACTTTCTTAATAGATGATAAGAGTATTATAGTGGTGTTCCACTTGAGTTGGAACAAAGACTTTTCACGGCATTCAGCACACATAATGACATGATTAAACCCTGTATCCTTTCCAGGAAATCCAAACCACTATAATTATAACACAAAAATGGGAAAAAAAAAAAAAAAAAAAAAAAAGGAAAAAAAAAAAAAAAAAAAAAGAGAGAGAGAAAAAAAAGAAGTAAACAATATGTAATCCCGGTAGTTGATGATAATGCAAAGTTTCAGTTTAGTACATAGTACCTGTCACCTTTCCAGGATGAATAAAGGAAAGTTATGGCCAGAATAAATTATGACCTCCTTAATAACAGAGGCCGGAGAGACTCCTTTGAACAGAGTGTCCTTTTGAGGAGGAAAGTATTCTCTCGTATCAGTGAGGTGGACAACTCACGGCTAAGCTGAACATACTTCAGAAAGATAAACAAATCCTAATTTAAAGCTTCACAGTGATGACAAATTTTTCCCTCCTTTTGGAATCTCTTCTAGCCTTTATAACGAAGGAGATGCATCTCAGTCAAGGCTGCCAGCTATAACGCATGTTTTAGCCTCAATGCATACTTGTGCTGTTTAGCTGGCTCCTACGCTGAACGGAACAGTTACTCCGCTTGCAGAGAAGCAGGAGAAAACAACTGCCACAGCTCCCGGCAGCAAGGGGATGCACGAGTATCTGCAAGTACTTGCAAGGACCTCCGTTTCCTCTGCTGCTAGAAGGGCTGAACCTGAAAGGAGGCACAACAGGGGAGGCAGAAGCGTTATGACAGGGCCACGAAGAGCTCAATAACGCCTGTGGACCATGAAGCCCCTTTTCCCCAAACAACTCTCCAGAGAGTGCCGTAACTTGCCTAAAGTGCATAACCGCTCCCTGCTCCCAGCAGCCTCCCACTTCTGCTGAAAGATTTCTGCCATCATCACGTAGTTGAGAAGTTTCTAAACTGAACATGGGCATAGATTGCCACCCTTTTAACACAAATGTGTCAAGTATCACCCATTAAGGTTACGCTTGTCCCTTTGACTTCTTCAGATCGAAACGCCACTACCTAACAACAGCCAAAGCCACCCTTCCACTGGGACACCACACGCTCACCAGCTGACCTCACACTTCTGGTGACAACAGCCCTCTTCTCCCTACCTCTCCCAGAGGTGCCACGACGGATGCTACCAAATGCTCTAGTACTAGGTAACAGGAGCGCAGCTCTGTTTTTCATGGCTGACGAGATTCCCGAGAAGAAGGACTGTCACAGTCTGCATCACGCTATGGTTTAAAACCCAGTAACAGCCCGGAAACCTAAGGCCAGTATAGTTGAAACTTCTCTCCGTTCACTTGCTTTCTACTCAAAAACAGGCAGTGGCACGTACGTACTGGTAGGCTGAGATGATGGCTTATCATATTAATTAAAATTCTCTTGTAGTTTCTTTTGATTTCTCCAACTGTCTGCAGCAATCTGTTGTCTTTTCTCTTAGTCTTATAGGGTACGCTTTGGGAGGAAAGGACCTCGTTTTTTTTCTGTGCTTTATCCGGCAAGGTCATAGTCCATGCCAAGTCTAGCATTCGAAACATTAACGACACTTCTTTAGTATTTTTGTTCTACTGCTGTACTATATTAGCAGAAAGCAAACTGTATAGACTTTATGGAAATGTGACATTAGAACAGAATGACTCGAAGGCATTTCAGCTACAATTAACATTTCTCACTCCTCGGAAAGAAAATAAAAATAGTTTCTAATTGAATCGCTTCACTGAATAAACACTGGATAAAACCAAGTGGGGAACTAGTAGACAAAAAATAAGGTTACCCACATGTCGGGGTTGGGTTTTTTTCCAGGCAGATTTGATCTGTGTGTTAGGACTGTGGGCGCACGTGTATGCAAGCGCTGCCACGATATATTTTTGTACTCAGTAATAGGTACAGAAGTGTCTCCAGGCATGCAGAGTCGAGGAGGCAAAGCTGGTAATTCCTTCTTGCTTCTTCCCAGCCAGAGAACTCCTACGATCCATGGGTTTAAAGGGCTGGTTTTAAATGTCAGTATAGACAGTACACCTCAAAAAAGATCTAAACCAAGAGTAGGGCAGTCCAAAGAGACCACTGAGTTTCTCACTGCAAAATATTTGTTAGTAAATACAACAGGCCTTGGATTACTCTCCGGCTGCAGAGCCAACTGCACAACAGGATTTAACTTGCAACTAAACTAAACAGGGTTTGTGCATCCACACTGTGCATTGGATGCGAGCAGCGGCACCATATTGTCCTCGTCTGAGGTAAAACACAACCAGCTTTCTGTTCGGTAATTTTACCTTGCAGCTAAGCCCCTTCTCACTAACTGAACTCTCTGAAATTAACAGCTTATTGTGGAGACACTGTTCGCTTGCAGCGTGGTAAGACCTGATGATTTGTAATTTATGCCAAGGAACAGGATGCAGAGAGGCTCTTGCTTATCCTTATGGCTCTAACAACCAAGGGCAGCCAACTTTGGTATTGGCCCCCTTGAAGGGTGGGAAATGGAAAAGCGTAGAGGGGTCACCCCTGCAGGGAGGAGCAGACAGGACAGATGACCCAAACCTGACCAACAGGGTGTTCCATCCCATCTGCCTCATGCTCAGGATAAAAGCTGAGGGATCAAAGGGTCAGGCCTCTTTCTTCAGTGGCCAGTGTCCAAGGAGGACTCTGTTCATCTGCCTTTGATCCTGATCTGTGTGTTCCTGAATCCAGATCATACAATGATAGAATCATAGAATGGTTTAGGTTGGAAGAGACCTTAAAGATCATCTAGTTCCAACCCCACTGCCATGGGCAGGGACACCTCCCACTAGACCAGGCTGCTCAAAACCCCATCCAACCTGGCCTTGAACACCTCCAAGGATGGGGCAGCCACAGCTTCTCTGGGCAACCTGCGCCAGGGTCTCACCACCCTCACAGTCAACAATTTCTTCCTGAGATCTAATCTAAAGCTCCCCTCTTCCAGTTTGAAGCCATCACCCCTCGTCCTGTCACTACATGCCCTTGCAAAAAGTCCCTCTCCAGATTTCTTGTAGGCCCCTTTCAGATACTGGAAGGCTGCTCTAAGGTCTCCCTGGAGCCTTCTCTTCTCCAGGCTGAACAACCCCAACTGTTTCAGCCTGTCTTCATAGCAGAGGTGCTCTAATCCTCTGATCATCTTTGTGGCGTCCTCCAGACCCACTCCAACAGATCCAAATCCAGTTCCCGTCCACTGTTGAGTCCAATCTGGGACTTTCCCAGTGCCTGCCAGTGACGTGACCCTCATCCTGGGATCTCAGTACTGGTTTTGTATATATTGTATATATTTCATTATTTCCTTTTCATTATTTTATTATTAATATTTCATTAAAACAGTTTAATTCCTTCTAAACTCATAAGTCTCTTTCTCTCTCTCCCTCCTCTCCTTGGAGAGAGAGGTGGGGGAGAGCATCTGTCATTCACCTCAGTGAGCAGTCCAGCCCAAACCGCGACACATACTAGCCATCATCTGTGTCCAGTTATTGTCCAGGATAGGCTACTGGCCTGGCTACGACCACGTCAGGGACTGCAAAGCAATCCAGCAGTACAACTGGTCACATACTCACGCCCAAGTCTGTGCCCTGTTCAGCTTACTGACACAGATATAGCCTGTGCGTAGCCGTGACAGCTCTTCTGGGGATGTCACCAGTGTTGATAACAAAGAAGGTTCTTTAGAAGCTAAAGAGAAGACATCCTTTTGGAAGACTTTACCCTGCTGATTTTTTTAAGAGCGTCTGCAGCTCCAAGGGGGACTCCATCCGAGGCAGGCGGCTTCTCCTCCTGTTGCAGTACAGGTTTAAGGCCAGTTACCTTAGACTGGCCACCAGGCTGAAGAGATCTCATTGATGTGGAAATGAGGTATGCTTTTAGTACGGTTGGTGGTCACAGCTTACCTGCAATTTGAATCCCGTGCAGGTGAATGATAGCATCTATTATAACTATGGGGTAAGACAAAACACTTCCTGCCAGTAGCGTTGTGCATGAAGCACACCAGGGAGGCTGATGCCATATGATGCGCAGCCATGAAGAAAAATCTCCTTCCTGGTGCCAAAGTGAAAGCCTCCAAAGATGTATTACAGAGTATTTCAAAGAAGTAATCGTTCAGAAGAAAACAAATAAAATTCTGATCTTTTCAGATCTCCTATGATGGATCTGCTCTTTCTTTTTTCCTCACTACCATATTTTTTCTCCGCTCCCCAGCTTACCTGTTGCTTTGAGCTCTACTGATGGTACAGAAATACAGCATGCAACTATGGAATACTCGTTAATAAGGCAGAGTGTCAGTAAAGCAAATGAAGCTCTTTTTACTTACTCCTCAGAATAAATACTTCATTCCCAGACATATTGCTACCTAGCTGGCCTGAAATAACCTTTAGCAAGATATTGTTTAACTGCAGCAAGTTTTCGTCGAAACTTTCTGCACAGGTTCAGCACTGGAGTTAATGAAACCACAATTTTCCCCTCATATTTGTGAATGCCAGAAATAAAATCATATTAAACAAATGGATAGACAAATTAATACAGAAAAGGCCATCAGTCATTATTAAATACTAAATCACTAAAATACCTGGAAGCTGTGAGGTATATCAAGACAGAACTCACGTTAACTTTTGCTAAAGTAGATTGTTAGACTCAATACATTCTTGGTGGTAAACAACACAGCAGTTCTATTTTGATTAGTCAAATACTTTCCATGTATTTTCTCCCTTTTTGAGATTGTATATCCCAGAAATTTCCTGAAAGACAGCTTAAATAAAAAGGGAATTTAGTTCCTGAGCAGAGACCCAAAATAAACCTTTGAGTGACCCAGTTAGTCAAGCAATAGCTAACATATTTCATTAAACAAATCTTCGATCCTGGGGTCAAGAAAAGAGTGATCCACGCTCCCTCCTGCCCAGGCTGTAGGAGCAGACAGGTCTCACCAGGAAGACACAATTTTTGTAAAGGATCTTGAAGTCAATGAACAAAAAGTCGAAGGAGTCTGTGTCTCAGCCGTACCTCAGTTACCTTTTGCCAGAAATATTTTGTGGGGCTTGTGGATTATCCCTTGAGCTCTGGTGGTAAAGATCTCTGCTGCAGTGTTAAAATGATCTAGCTGAGCCCTTCTGCAAATCACTTAAGAGGGCTGTCGCACCCTACTACTGTGGGGAAGTTTCCTACTGATGGAAATGGCAGATTTTCTGTCACTTTGGGTATTCAAAAAAAAAAATGGATAATAGTCTCTTCAGTAGCTTGGGCTTCGCAGCTTCATAGAATCATAGAATCATAGAATGGTTTGGGTTGGAAGGGACCTTCAAGATCATCTAATTCCAACCCCCCTGCCATGGGCAGGGACACCTCCCACTAGACCTGGTTGCTCAAAGCCCCGTCCAGCCTGGCCTTGAACACCTCCAGGGATGGGGCAGCCACAGCTTCTCTGGGCAACCTGGGCCAGGGTCTCACCACCCTCACAGTCAACAATTTCTTCCTGAGATCTAATCTAAAGCTCCCCTCTTCCAGTTTGAAGCCATCACCCCTTGTTCTATCGCTGCACGCCCTTGCAAAAAATCCCTCTCTGGCTTTCTTGTAGGCCCCTTCCAGATACTGGAAGGCTGCTAGGTCTGCCCAGAGCCTTCTCTTCTCCAGGCTGAACAACCCCAACTGCCTCAGCTGAGAGAGCTTACTACTGTGATCTTAATCATAGTGGTGCGATAGAGAGAGCTTACATCAGCTTACTACTGTGATTACAGTAGTACTTAGGGCATCCCGCCTGAGAGCATAGAAACATAAAGTGATGGAGCCCACCTAGCAATAGGTTTTGATACTTCATGAAGAAATTTGTAGATGGCATCTTACACCTTCTGTTACACCAGAAGTGTGACTCAATCGTAATTTACAGCCTATCCTAGCTTTACAATCTCTGCATTTTTTTAGTGCACCAAAGCAGTTTAAAGATTTTTGTCTGTTCTAAAAAGAATACACCTACAATGGGTGTACTCAAGTCCTAGCCCACACCAAATCATCAGCAATTAAATTGAAAGATGACTTCCTTGAAGGATCCTTCATCTCTTGGCTTTACCAAGACACATTAGGACTCCTCAAACAGACTGCTTGATCTCTCTTAGAAAATACTTCTTGCTGTGCACAGTTGTAATCTTTTGCTATTTTATGAGCCTTTTTCCCCTCAAGTGCATCCTGAGGCTGACAAAAAAATGTTGCAATTTTGTTGATGTTTTCACTTAATGGATGCCACTGTAGAATTGTGAAAAGTGGGTGGTTGTTCTTCTCATAATTAAATATTTTGATCTTTCTTTTAGTTCAAGCTAAAGTGCCATTCTAAAATATGGTTCCATTACCTTACTCCTTCCTAACAATTTAGAAACTATTTAAAACAAAATCAGTGTTCTACTTGGTCCCAATTTCTTAATTTCTTTGGGTTTTCTACTAGCCAAAACTAATCAGAAAAAAAAAAAAAAATTAATTGTCCCAAGCATTATTTCTATTTAGTTTTTTCAGTGTATCCAGCTAACTGAAAAAAACCTCTTTCCTTAGCGGCTGTCTTCTCTTTGTAAGCCTCTAAAACAGTAAAACAGTGCAGTTGCCTACTACTATGTGTCACACTCCCAAAGGGATTTGTATGATTTTTCTAAATTTTTGTGAGCAATTCCGTGAACTCCCTTGAGCTCTGGCTTTCCCAAAATGCCTCTCAAAGTGTCCTTTACCCTGTTGTCACTTCACGTCAAATGTGGGTGTTGCTACAGTGCACTACAGCCACGAGGAGCCCGAAGGCTCCGCCTCTCCTTTCACTGGACCAAATTCTTGTCTTATTCATGGACCAAATTCTTCTCACCTGGAGAAACTCATGTGAGAGTGTGTAAGTTTGCAAATGTTAAGGTAGAGCAGAACTTGACTATCATAATTTTGCTTATTGTAAACATAAAATAAGTCTTCTTGGGTGTGGCTGAGCAACAAGAAGAAAGTTAAACTCTTGTGATTAGATATTTTCATCATTCATCCATGACACAGAAACTATGCAGGTCACTTGTATAATTATTCAAAATCTTAATCATCGTGGTGCAATAGTGTTCAATTTACAAACTTTTATATGCCAGCATGAGAACATGTTCCATAAAGGGAGTAAGTCAAAGTGGGCTGTGTTTACACACAGTAATTCCAGTACTCTCCCAATTTAAGGAAAAAATATATTCTTAGAAATAGCCATATTACCCCCAAAGCATTTCAGTCATGTGCCACTAAAGGAATGAAGATTTCAGCTGGGGGAATAAGCAGTAGGAGCTGCAAACTAACACAAACGCACCACAATAAACAAGAAATGCAGGGAAAACACAAACATGTTCTACCATCTGCTTTACCTCCAGAGCAATGCTCTCCCAACAGCTGTACCTTCTCCCTGGTTTCTTCCGTCTCTGATCTCTACCCCTCATGACATTCTTTTGCTTATTGTTTTCCTCTTTCTTTTGACTTGTAGTATCAGTTTGCACAATATTTCAAATATTACATACCAAGAATGGTTCTCATGGACATGGATGGCCACAGGTGACCTCAATGGAATTACTACCTGCAGTAAGCACTATCTCTGGGAGGACAGTTTGGTAGACTGAGTAGGCTGGCCTTGTTGTGATTTTTTTTTTCTTTTCAAGTGTCTCCATAGCAAAAACACTATGTAAGAAAACCCCACTAGTCATAATAACAACAGGGAGCCCTTTGGTGACATCATCTTTTTTCACAAACACCCCATGTTCCCATGCCTAAAATGAGAAGCAGGTTCCTGCTGCATCTTCACTGTTCAGGTACAGTGACATGGTGAACATCACAGCCTAATTCTGTACAGAGGCTTCTGAAAACGAAGGTCCTTTGGGAACTCAGTGTGGGCTCCAGGTCAGAAGATTCTGTCTTTGACTTGTTCTGTAATGGCTCTTCCAACCTCTGGGGCTATCACATTTTCATCTTATATATATCTTTAATAAAACCAGGAGATGAGAAAGACAGAAACAACACATCTCAGCGGAATACAATTCAAATAAAGTTGTTAATAATAAATAATATATTTAGTATTTATACTGCTACTACTACCTAAGCCTGTGATTATGGGCAATGCTGAGATAAATAGATAAAAGGAACAGAGGAAAGCAGTGAGGCTATTAGGATTTTAAATTTGCCACGAGGCACAATCAGGTATCTAAATAATAAATACCAGTATAATTTCTTCAAGCCTGAATGGGCCAAGATATTAACCCTGAGAAGTCAAATTCTGAAGTGGAAACGTAAACTTAACCTTGATTAAAGATGTAGCAGAGCTCCCTAAGCAGAGCCCCTACCATCCCTTGCGGACAGGGAGCTTTTTTTTCAGGCGATGGTTGGTAAAAATATTTATTTTGCCTTTTATTTTTAAATAAAGAATCTACAGAATATATGGTGTTCGGAGGTATAATGACGTTTTCTTGGTCAACAAGAAGCTCTTCTGTTGAAAAAGAACATGTCAGTAATGTCAACGTAGCCAATTTTCTAGGTAGAACTGCAATATAGCAGGTAACTGAAATTCAGTGCATCTGTTATATTTCTTGTTGCCAAGGTTTTAACGTTGCGGCAGCATCTGCTATCACCTTTCTAAATGATTTTTTTGAAGTGAAATTGGTACATTCATTTTATTTCATGACTTAGCAATTGCATCAAGGACAAATTATAGTTTACAGGGTTATATCAAGGTTTTGTCTGCACATCTAGGAGGATCCTAGGACTATAGTCTCACGATTACAGAGACACAACTTATTCTCACTGTGGCCTAGTTAATAAATATGACATATTTTCTACAAAATCTTGCTCTTCAATTGCCACAAAAAATATACAAAACACTAATATCCACAGTACATGACATTAACTTTGATCAACACCATATTTGGTATTTTGGCTGCCCTTTCCTTCCTTCCTTACAGGTGAACTAGGCAAAAAAAAAGGCAAGAGGTGGAGCAATTGGCCAATAGTATCACGGCACGTTGTACAGATCAAGGGCATGGTGAACACTGATATTCTTCACAGAATCTATCAGTCATTAAAATTCCTATATTCCGTTCTTATAAGAAAAAAAGAACAGACAAAGGCACAACAGGAATCTATTCTCTTGACAGCGATTTAATAATAAAAGAAAATGTTCTGAGCCATTCTCATTACTGCTTGGAAACTTTAATCTCGTGGACTTAGTTTCTGTTCATGAAAATCTTCAGATCCCTTTATAAGCTACAGAAAGTGAAGGGAATATTTGTAGTTTAATTATACGTTTAAACATTTTGGAGAGTCAGAGCCACTTTGGAATAGTGTTGCGATGTCTAAACGAAGGGCGTTTCAAGTCATAGAAGGCACCGTCTCAACATACTCATAGTTTGTCATAGGACATTCATCTGTATTTTGTAGAGAATGGGAAATCTGAGAAGGAAAGAAGTATTTTCCCTTATTACATTTTCTCTATATTGCTATTAATAACTCCTGAAAAATGCTAGTCATATTTTCTGCTGCTGCCTTTAATGATCATGCTGTTTATGCATAAGTGTGTCAAATAAGCCCCACGTCATGGAGTCAAACCCTCTGCACTCATTGCCATTCTTAAAGCAAAAACACGCTAATCGTCAACTTGTTGTGGCCTTTACCGGTTGCCTTGCCCTCTCTTTCAAGTAGTAACTAAGATGAAGTGGAGACGGAATTAACTTTGTAAATCACCAACTGACCAAAGGGATAAGAGGTAACAGAGCAAGAAATTAATTTTGCCTTTCTCCACTCTCTTCCATCAGCTATTTAGGAGTCTTCTGGATGACCTTTGAAAGCCTAGACATTTTAAGGAGAATTGGAGCTCCTACATATAAGAATCAATCAAAAGACTAATTGGTATGCAAGAGGCAATACTATCCCTCAGTAAAACGTGGGTTTGCTGCACAGGAGATGTGAAATAACTTTACAATCAAGTATTCTCTGTACCTCAACACAGAATCGAAGTCCATGTGGCATACTTTTATATTGTGTTGTTAATTACTAAGAAATGTGACTTGTGTACAAGAGAATATGCTTCAGAAAGGTACTGAGAATCGACTGAATTATAAATTGGTTTAACTGACTAAAAATACTGTTACGTTCACTAAACCTGCTAACTAATATTGGATAATAAACAGGCATATTCATCTATTTTTCTTACATTGTAGTCACTGAAGATAAACAAAGAAAAAAACCCAAAACAAAATAAAATGACCTGCTTAGATGTTAACAGCTTGAACCATAAGCCCTGTTTTTAAGAAAATCATCGTTAGCTGCATATTTTATATGGTAATTGTACATAACCAGTTTATGAATAACAACAGCAGAGTTTTTCCCTTCTGATTTCAGTGCCACTTGAGCTATGCAGATTTCAAAAAGCTTATGAATATACAGATAAACAGAATTGTTCTGAACATCTGTAAGCAAAATATGAAAAGATGTTTCATACTGAATGAACATCCTGGGTTGTCTAATGCTGGCCAAAAATGGTGTATTTATGCGTTAGGCTAATGCACCAAAAATAGCTCAAAGTCCTTCACGCGCTCCAGAATGCCTTTTCAGATTTTCATCTGTGTGGTTGTCACCACAAAATGTAAAAATAATTTTCCAGCACTGGATTCATAGGCTTCAAAGTAACTCATTTCTCTCTTAAACATCAATTTAGCAAGGCAATACCACATCAACTGATAGGAGAATCTTCAAATGACCTGTCCCACATCTGAACAGGGTTACACTAATCTGACCCTTTCAAGCAGAATCCTGACTTTCCTACCTCCCTAATGGAGAGGTGAATCATGCTGCTCTTCAAGGGTTAGGAGGTTGCCCTTAGAGGCTGAAGTTTCAGGGAGTACCAACACAAGAGCACACGGATGCTGTAAGAGAAATGGTGTCCCCTCACATAGCTTAATACTAGGTCTGCAGATCACTTTTGCTTCCCAGCGAAGTCCATCAAATGAAGATCGTGGCAGAAGACTGGAACAGCATCGGTGTAAAACCTCTATTCAGTGAACTATTTGATGAACCTCTATTCGATGAACAAGGAACTGGCTGTGTGGCCGCATCCAAAGAGTTGCAGTCAACAGCTCAATGACCAAACAGAGATCAGTAACAAGTGGTGTCCCTCAGGGGTCTGTATTAGGACTGGTACTGTTCAATATCTTTATTAACGACATAGACAGTGGGATTGAGTGCACCCTCAGCAAGTCTGCGGGTAATACAAGCCGAGTGTGCAGTTGGTATTCTTGAAGGAAGGGATACCATCCAGAGAGACTTTGACAGGCTTGAGAATTGGGCCAGCGTGAACCTCATGAGGTTCACCAAGGCCAAGTGCAAGGTCCTGCACTTGGTTCAGGTCAATCAATAGCATCAGTACAGACTGAGTGATGAATGGATTGAGAGAACTTGGGGATATTAGCAGATGAAAAATTAGATATGAGCAAGCAACGTAAGCTTGCAGTCCAGATAGCCAATTGTATCCTAGGCTGCATCAAAAGAAGTGTGGCCAGCAGGTCAAGGGAGGTGATTCCCCCACTCTAATTCCCTCTTGTGAGACCCCCCCTGGAGTATGGCATCCAGCTCTGGGGCCCCCAGTACAAGAAAGACATGGGCCTTTAGGTGCAGGTCCAGAGGAGGGCCACAAAAATGGTCAGAAGGCTGGACCACATCTTCTATTGAGACAGGCTAAAAGAGTTCTGTTCAGTCTGGAGAAGAGAACGTTCCAGGTAGACCTTACTGCAGCTTTTCAATATATAAAGGGGCTTATTAGAAAGATGAAGAAAGACTTTTTACCAAGGTCTGTAGTGACAGGAGAAGGGGTACTAGTTCTAAACTGAAAGGGAATAGATTCAGATTAGACATAAGGAAGAAATTTTTTACAATGAGGATAGTAAGAAACCGGAACACATTGCCCAGAGTAGTTGTGGATTTCCCGTCATTAGAAGTGTTCAAGGTCAGGTTGGATGGGGCTTTGAGCAACTTGATCTAGGGAAAAATGTCCTTGCCCATGGCAGGGGGGTGGTGGAACTAGATGACCTTTAAGGGTCCCTTCCAACCCAAACTATTCTATGATTTTATGATTTTATGGTATATAACATGCATGGATCAGATGACAGATACATGATCAAGAACAGCACGTGCATCCAAGAATATCCATGAACAAGAAACTGGAATATCTTATGCCTCAGCAGTCACACATTCCTCTCCCTCCACAACATGTAGGCAGCGCATATGCACATAAACCAACAGTGCATGGCCCATGTCTTTAGCTCCAACAGAGTATGGATAGTGAATGTACATACAGATACCTTAGATTTGAATTAGCTGTTCACATATAGGCATCCAGTTACTTTGAAGATATCCAAGGCAGCTGGGTGATCCCTGAAAAACTGTCAGATGTGACTACAGTGTGGCACATGGGATATTCTCAGACATCTCAAATGGCACAAAATCCTACATTTAGGCAATGAATCAAAAACCCCACCATTGGTTGATGTTTTGAGTCACCTTAGCACGGGGAAAAGAGTAAATCCACACCATGTCTCCTGAGGTTTAGCTGACAATGTTCTTTTAGAAGAAATGCTAAATGTTTCATCCAAAGAATTGTTGCTGTTTTTCTTCAGCGCAGAGTGCCAGAAAGGTGTTGGACTAAAATAACTTTCCTGCACAGATTCTCAGGACTGTGTGGGCTGAAAGCAAAGCTCAAAGACTTGCCAAGTGGCTACTGTTTAGACGGCGCTGATGTCCTTTCTCGAGCTGGATTTAGAGGACATGACTGTTAAGCGTTTAGCATAGATATCATCTAGATGAATAAGAAAGTGGCAATCACACAGTGCATAACTGAAATCTACTATGTCATAAAAACTGTTCTTCCCAGTGAAAACTACGGCAACTAGATGCAGTCAGATGGCAGTATCTTAGGGGAGCCTGTAAGAGCTCTCTTTAAAGAGACTTCCAAAAACTATGTTCAAAGATGAAAAAACCTGCCCCCCCCCCCAAAAAAAATCAGAACAAAATAGGGCTGGAGAAAGTTAAGTATGAAAAAAATAATATGCAGAAATCAGTAAATTCTCCAACTCATCTCAGCTGCACAACTAGGAACAGAAATGTGTAGCACAGACACATCCCATCTATGTTCACACAGACAAGGCTATGAGATATGTGCTTATGCTTCTGGATATCTCTGACCAAAGAATCGTCCAGTGTCCAGCATCTGGAGGCATATAAACATCCATAATGCAAAATGTGTATAAAAACAAACACTAGAAAACTAACCTCAGCTGTGTTTGTGCACTACAAATCTAACTTAAAAAACGATCAGAAAATAGACTTCAAAGATTTTTCCCATTTCTTTCTTCTAGAATTCTTACTATTTAATGGCAATTTTTATTTTTGTTCACTCTTGATAAAACACGACACATAAAGTAGCTACAAAAAGCTTTCCAAGTATCTCAGTCAAACGCAAAACTCACAATACTATAGAGCTATTCTGAAATATAAAACCAGCCTATACTGCACAGAATTGGAGGAGATGGTACCTTTTTTATGCTTCCCTGGCTACACCACCTTATCCTGCGTTCACATCTCCCCTTGGCCAACAGCCAGCACTCAGTATCTTTGGAGAAACACTCAACAGTCCATTATAACTACCATTGGTGTACTGGAACCATGAGCACACTGGGAAAGAGAGCTGTGCTTTACATCCCTTTTCTATACAAATAACCTAATTATTTAATACCCAGGCCATTAAATGGAGTGGACAGTAATTACCAGATAGGTCTTGGACCATATATGTTTATAAAAATTACAGACAGTGCAAGCAAATGACGAAAGAACAAAACACAAGACTGCAAAAGTATTAGGAAGTAAAGGATCGTTTGGATAAATAAGACAGGCATCACTGATCCTTCCATAGATGATGCTTCCCACTGCTGTGTTTTGCAGGAGTTCTGGGTATCTATGAATCCGTTAATGCTAAAGGCACAGTGTCTTTTATTTGCTGTTCTAGACATTATTAAATTTCTAAACTTTAGAATCATAGAATCATAGAATGGTTTAAGTTGGAAAGGACCTTCAAGATCACCTAGTTCCAAGCCCCCTGCCATGGGCAGGGACACCTCCCACTAGACCAGGTTGCTCCAAGCCCCGTCCAATCTGGCCTTGAACACCTCCAGCGATGGGGCAGCCACAGCTGCTCTGGGCAACCTGGGCCAGGGTCTCACCACCCTCACAGTCAACAATTTCTTCCTGAGATCTAATCTAAATCTCCCCTCTTCCAGTTTGAAGCCATCACCCCTCCTCCTATCACTACACGCCCTTGCAAAAAGTCCCTCTCCAGTTTTCCTGTAGGCCCCTTTCAGATACTGGAAGGGGCTCTAAGGTCTCCCCGAAGCCTTCTCTTCTCAAGGCTGAACAACCCCAACTAACTCTAAACATTTGCACTCAGGAGCATGCCTACTGCTATATGTTCCCACCAGAAATTCTCCCTAATCTATATGTTTTCTTTAGCATTTATAAGGCAATTTTTAATTCGTGCAGTATTGTCTATAAAACAGAGGCATTTGGACAGTGCCCTTAGGAGCACGCTTTAACTTTTGGTCAGCCCTGAACTGGTTGGGCAGTTGGACTACGTGATCCTTGTAGGTCCCTTCCAACTGAAATAGTCTATTCTGTTTTACACCACCTTAAAACATCTCTTTTCACAGTTTTTTACTGTTTCCAGAAAGTTTCTGCTTTTTTGTATGCCTGCAGCACTTCTGCACAGTTGCTAAAGTGTCCGTTATTTGTTTGTGCCACTGAACTTTTTACACTCTTTCTATCAAGCCTATGTGACAGATTGTCAGTGAGAGCAGTGTATCAACTTCAGCATTTGGCATAAAAAGTGTTAACAAGGAAATAAACCAAAAGAAAACCTCCAAGCTGTTCTCCACCAGCGAGTACAGGAAAGCACGAATTTGCTTTAACAGCAACATTAGTCAGTTGGCTGCCAGCGGTTCTATGTTTTAGATCACAGAAAGAAAGTGTATTGGGTTATTAGTACTGTAGAAGGATTAGCGTAAGAGTGCAATGAAAAATAAATGCAAGGGTTTGGCGTGGGAATGATAGGATGCCATGCATTGAACTGTATAAAAATTTAACAAATTATTAATAATAACACAAATGAGAAATTTAGACTTCTCCATACAACCTCTTGGTTATATGGAAAGAAAAAGAATGACTGTGTGCTTTCTCATTTTAGCTCCTACTCAGATACAGACAGAAGTAAAATCAAAACTTTTTCTAGAAAAGCGTTTTCTAAGGAACACATTTGCATAACTTGAAACAGAATTCATTTCCCGAAGAAGTTATTTTTTCTTTTGCCTCAGAATATTTGTACATACATTGACTCATTATTAGGAGATAACAATGGGATGGACATACCATAGTTTTCATTACAGTTTAGGATGCAAGGCCAATACCAGGTTTGACCAAATACCAAATCTCTTTAGTCGCTGCAGTCACTCACTTTACTCTTCATTGTCACTCATAATCTGACGGGATTCTACTCACAAACCTTAAAAACCAAAGAGAGAGACTTACCTGAACAGACCTCTTTGTAGGTAGGATTTGGAGTATACCCTCCTGTGTAACCCACTTGAGTGGAGTAGACTCCCTTCTGTGTCCAGAACTTCCTCTCGGCTCCCCAGAAACAGCCCATACCTGAATATTGCATAAAGTACATGTCGTTATGTCAAAATCCACTCAATACTAAATCACTCGTTTGCACGTTAACTGATACGGTCCGTAGCAGAAGTAACATCTATAGTCAGCACACGACGGTCCAATGTTTCCCAAGATTATGCACAGAGTAACTACACTGAGAAACCCTGCATCAGAGCACAACTCAAATAAGCTTTATTTATGCTTCTGAATATTAACATCTCACAGAGGACAAATCCTATAAGGGTTCAAAGGCCCAAACAAGGAGAATTCTCATCCACATAAAAAAGAAGTTACTTAAAAGGCAGTTGCGCTATTTGTACAGCACCATTTTTACTTGAGTTGATTAGCAAGCTGTCAAAACACAATAATTTGTATTAATGGCAAACAGTTATTTAATTTTCTGCTTTCAGGCATACGCAGTCTTTAAAGGTGGCAGGAATAATGGATTAAATTATATGCTATACAGGAGGAAAAATGCTTTTGTTTAACAATTTATGCATGCAGATATTTGACGTTCAGACAAAATTTTGGTAGTCATTCACCCACGTGGCCAATTATCAAAGGACATCAGACTGTCAACAGGTGTAAATTAGCAAAACTCTCCTAGCAATAGGAATCAAGCATGTTGTATGAAAGCCGGGGGAAGAAAGAAACAAGACTAACACTCCCAGTTCTCTGATAGCTTAAATAGTTAAGAAACATAACTACAATTTGGAGGACTCTCTAAAGCTGAAACATGTCGTGCACTCTACTATTGTTTCGCTTATCCCTGATTATGGGCGATGTATTTTCTCTTTCAATGACAACATACTTCCTTTTATTATTTCCTTACTAAAGCATTTAAAATAAAAGGCAGTAAAAATAAGCTAAATATTAAATACACTCAGAAATCAATGATCCATGATGGGTTTTCTATGGAGAATACTGCAGATATGACGGGTTAAAAAATTACAGAAGTGTTCCTTCAAAGTACAACTAGAACAAAGCAGTCCCTTCTTATCAACTGTGATGGCTCACAAACGCATATTCTTTCTTTGAAACTTCAGAGATTAACTTCAAATTAAAGTCATAATGGACGAAGAATTACAGAAGTAATGACCCAGATTTCTCCTTCTAGTTCAGGTGCTCAAGCAAGCCACATAAATTAGGAGGTTAGTCTGCTCCTGGAGACCATGGAAAGAAGCAGGCACCTCCTGAGGACAATTCAGCCCCCAGAAGATATAAATTGCTCATCAAATTACAGTCATTCTCCCTTGACTACAGAGATAGCTATGGCTATTAGACTTGGGTTCCTCAGCTAAATTAGGCTGGTGGCAAACTGCTGTAGGACCTTTCTTGAAATTCCCTCCCAGATTTGCAGAAAGAACAATCCAGAATTCTTATTTGAGAAATTTTTCAGGCACTCACGCATAACCTATCTAATGGTGACTTAAACTAGAGTGTATTTCTGTATCTGATGTCACTATTTTATCTCCATTAAGTCCGAGAAGTTCTCCAGTACTTATGCCCCTAGGTGTAGTCAATTGATATAGGGTGAGACAGTTTTCACACATCACTCTGCCTACGTTGCACAGTACAAACGGCAGCTGTGGTCCCGCCATTGTCCAAACCAAGAGCGTAAGTAGGGAACACCAGCAACCCCTGACGCTCAGGCTTCCTTCCCACAGAAGTCAGAGCATGGATAAGGGGGACAATGCACGCCCATGTCTCATCCCAACAGCAGCGTCACAGATGCGAGGGAGCCTAGAGCAGTGACCTGGGAAGCGCTCCTTGGTCCATTGTGAAGACAGCCTTCGAACACACAGTTTAGACACAGCCTTTGAGTCTTTAACCAAATAATTGCTTAGAAGTATACTTTTATCCATGCTCCTCACACCTACATGTAAAACTGCATGTGAACACAGGAATGTCTGCAAGTTCCTTGTGGAAATACCACGTGCATCCTGCCAAAATTCCTGTCGCAGTACATTTGAGTGATGTGAAGCATGTAGGCAATACTCAGTAACAGTACTTTAACATGGAGGGCATGCAAAGTCTTGACCTTTTTACACTGAATGGGCATATGGAAACAAAGTTCAGAAGCAAACACACGCATACGTATCCTGGGGTAGGAGGGCAAACTTCTGTTAAAATAAAATCCTTGAACTTCGTGATTCCTGTCTGCAGTTCTCTTCCCCTCACCCCAGCCTTACAGATGTAGCTAGATCTTGACTAACTCTTCATACTGTTTTATCCATGAAGACGTTTTGGAGGCATTATGGAATTAGACTGTGATGAAGAATCTATTCAAAAAGTGCATCTGATTTTGCTAAAGTCAACACAGAAGAGTAAACATCTTTTTTAAAAAAACATGACTGGGATGATTGTTTAATTATGTGAAAGGCCTATTTTATACCAAGTCTATCAGAGATTCCAACAAAAGGTATTTCCATTCTATTGCAAGACAGTGAAAAGTTAGGAACACAGCTTTTCCATGGCCAGTCTGCTCTAACAGACTTTTTTCCTTCTGATAATCATAATTTACTCTGTCAACAAAAGAAAATTTTGTATTTAGATAAGCAACTCCAAAAGAGGAAGGAGGTAGGATCCATTTAAATCTCATCTATCTTAAATTTAGATATTTAACTACACACACTGTCCAGTTATTCTGCTTAATTTTTGGGACTGTCTAAACCTGGTGGTCTCAGAATTCATTAGGTTCTTCTCTACTTCCAAGACAGTGTTCACCCAAACATGTTGTCCTGAAAAAGCAAGCACCTTTCGGCAGTTTTCTGGTGGTTGGATTTAGGTGGAGAGCAGAAGAGGGCATTGGAACTCACAGAGAAGTGGGCAGACTTAGGCTGTATCAGATTGCTTCCAAGGGTGCTTGTAATTTCTTGCGTGGGTTGTTGGTTAGATCAGGCTGAGAGAGCTGGGGTTGTTCAGCCTGGAGAAGAGAAGGCTCTGGGCAGACCTTACTGCAGCCTTCCAGTATCTGAAAGGGGCCTACAAGAAAGCTGGAGAGGGATTTTTTACAAGGGCATGGAGTGATAGGACGAGGGGTGATGGCTTCAAACTGGAAGAGGGGAGATTTAGATTAGATCTCAGGAAGAAATTTTTCACTGTGAGGGTGGTGAGACCCTGGCCCAGGCTGCCCAGAGAAGCTGTGGTTGCCCCATCCCTGGAGGTGTTCAAGGCCAGGTTGGACGGGGCTTGGAGCAACCTGGTCTAGTGGGAGGTGTCCTTGCCTATGGCAGGGGGGTTGGAACTAGATGGTCTTTAAGGTCCCTTCCAACCTAAACCATTCTACAATTCTATGATTCTAAGTCTGTATCTGCATGCGAAGCACGGAAAATACCCTTCAGCCCAACACTAATACTTCAGTGCTGTGCATCCTTAATATTACAAGGGAAGTTTGAGCTCCAGCTGCCTAAAATCCCAGCTGTGTCAGCAGCAGGTGACACCGAGACCCCTGCAGAAAGGACTCAGCCCATTTATTGAACTAATACTGGCTGAACGAGCATGCTGAGGGGTGGTGAATGAGCTGTTTCATCTATGCCAAGGAACAGTACAGACCCAAAAATTTTCCCACAATATTCCTAGGTTCACACCTGAGTGCAAACGAGTAACCCAAAATTAAGGACACAACCCAAATTCAAGTTTGAGTTCAGATATAGGCCCAACTTCAAACACAAAGTAGAAATGCTCATTCTTGTCCTCTTTATTTCAAGAATTTTAATGCTCGACAAATCCCTAACTGCACTGTCTGAAATTACTGATCATCAGGGTAGTGGTCACCGACTCACCTTGATCAATAACTATTCTTTAAGATTCTCTCATCGATAGCCCTCTCTGACCTGTTGATTTGACCTAGTAACCTACATCCTCATCATGGTTTCTATCACTTTTTCTTCTTCCAGTTTACGTCTGAATTCATTCTGCCCTCCTTCCTCTGAGAGACAGATATTTTATTCTCTTGGTGAACTATTCTCATCATTTCTCAAGTACGCTGGCACCTTGCACAAACAGTAAATCCTCACATCCACGAGAACAGATAAAATTGAAATCTTTGTCATAATAAAACAACCTGCTAGTAAAGGGACATAATTTACAACAATACAATACTAAATTGCTTTCCACAGTATTAATACATTCAGCGGTTGATGTTTGTTATTCTGCTAAAGTGGTGCCACGTTCTACAGAGAAATTGTCACAAGGAAAGAAATATTAACAATAAAACCCCGCATAATATTCCGGACACATCGGCTCATGGAATGCCTGTTCTTCAGAGCACTGGCTACCTTAAGCCATGTTTAACATGAACAACCATTACTAAAATAGGGAAATAATCTCAGTTCAAGACTTCACATGCTCTTGTAGTATAAAGAAGTTTATTTTCCCTATTTATTACTATTCTAGTAAGAAACCTGAAGAAATAAATAAATGAAATAATTAAATAACTAAAACTCAGAGGAAAAAAACAGTAAAAAACAGTAGGAAAAGAAACATAAAAGCAAAATAAGCCACCCATATTATAATTTGAAACTAGAAAACATGAATGTGATTTTAAACTACTCATGAAATAATTTGCATAATCCCCAGTACTGGTGAAGTGAGTGCAGCTTTAGAGTTACACAGAGAGCTTCCGCAGGCATTCCTAAGAGAAAGAAAAAAAAAGGAAATACTGGGGAATGTACTCATGTTCCCAGAAAAATTACGATTTGAACATAATGGATATTGCAGAAGAGTGTCTAAGCATTGAAAATATTTGTCACTTTTTAATTGCTAATTTGCAAAACAAAAACTATTATTTTAGTGATGGGTTTTGACTGACTCTTAATTGGAATTTCAAAAGGTATTTAAAGATATTTTTGCTTTTGAACTTCAAACCCAAACAGATTCAAATGGCAATCTTTAAAGGTTCATTCGTCCCTATAAATAATATTAATCATACAATTTGGGAATAAATGCTAGTACTCCTATTCCTTTCTAGCATCCACATCCATTTTCTCAAACTATTCTCTTTATATATCCATACACACATAGATCTTCTGAACAACTCTTTTTGTACACAGCCTTACGCTCAGCCAAGGAACATGTGTTTCCATAGGCAACGCAGACCATTTGCATATTGGTAAAAAATAGTTAGCATAAGCTCAAGTATTTTTCTAAAATAATGAATCATAGAATCACAGAATGATTTAGGTTGGAAGGGACCTTAAAGATCATCTAGTTCCAACCCCCTGCCATGGGCAGGGACACCTCCCACTAGACCAGGTTGCTCAAAGCCCCGTCCAACCTGGCCTTGAACACCTCCAGGGATGGGGCAGCCACAGCTTCTCTGGGCAACCTGGGCCAGGGTCTCACCACCCTCACAGTGAAAAATTTCTTCCGGAGATCTAATCTAAATCTCCCCTCTTCCAGTTTGAAGCCATCACCCCTCGTCCTATCAGTACACGCCCTCGTAAAAAGTCCCTCTCCAGCTTTCTTGTAGGCCCCTTTCAGATACTGGAAGGCTGCAATAAGGTCTGCCCAGAGCCTTCTCTTCTCCAGGCTGACCAACCCCAACTCTCAGCCTGTCCTCACAGCAGAGGGGCTCTAACCCTCTGATCATCTTCGTGGCCTCCTCTGGACCTGCTCCAACAGGTCCATGTCCTTCTTATGCTGGGGGCTCCAGGGCTGGACGCAGTACTCCAGATGGGGTTCCACGAGAGATGAGCAGAGGGGCAGAATCCCCTCCCTCGCCCTGTTGGCCATGTTTCTTTTGATGCAGCCCAGGATGGCAAAGTGTTACTCTGATAAGAGAGATAAGCATCCCATTGTAAAAGACAATCTGTAATCATTTTGAAATATTCACAGAGATAAACTGAGCAGAATTGAACCCCAGGTGTTTATTTTCTAGTGAGATGAACAGTTTAAAGACAACGTTAACCATATTGATTAGGTCTCCATCGACTGCAACAGGAGCTCATACATTCAGGGACTAATTTATTTGCCTTAATTGAGACATCCGGGGTCATTTGAGGTGCCTTAGGGTATCTAAAACATCTATCTACACAAGGCTGACAGAAATGACACAGGACTCGGGAGAGACACGTGCCTTTCTCGAACGGCATCCCAAGGCCAGGCAAAATGCTCCTGGACATCTCAAATATAACTCTTTGCATATTTTAAGGCACGAAACAAGCCCATACCCCATACACAGACATTACAAAAACCTGAACGTCTTTGAATCCATAGGTGAATCAAATCCCCCAAAACATAGTGGTTTGTGTCTAAAAGTTGCCTATTTCTCTTCCACGACTATAAAGAGACTAGCATGACTAGCTTAGATGTAGAAGTCTTTGCTTCAGCATAACCTATATGAATCCTAAGCAAAATTACTAATTAAAGGGGTATCCACCCTCATAATAATGTTTGATTCTTTATTTTGTGTACTGCATGCAATAGCCATCACAGAGAACCAAGAAAACAGATTGGAAAACTTGTTCAAAATTTATGCAACGTTCAAGATATGTTCTCCACTCCTCCAAGAAACCGCATGGTCCTGCAGAGGTAACGTTTACTCACCTTCATTCTGATCCTCTTCTCCACTGTCTGTTCCTATCACGTCTTTGAATAACACTCAGTTTCCATGCAGGTTCCCTGAAGTAAGCTCCTATTTTTGATGCCATTATGTAAATCAGCACAAGCAGCACATTTGCATCAGAAGGGCAGTTCCGATCCAAACTACAACCTCACAAGATGCACCCATTCTGCACTAATTAAAGTCTATTAAGTTCCAAGCTCCATAGTTGCTAAAGGAGGCTGATGCTTCAGGGACTCCCAGCTTTCCATTTAAAGAAACTCACAGCAGGTGTATCGGTTTTATAGACTGGCCCGTTTTTATATTTTCTCTAAATCATGTACACGTGTACGGTATTTTCATTTGTGGAGCATTTTTTTAAATGCCTTTGTCCTTTACCTTTGTGGTATATCCCTCTCCGCTGGGCATTGGGTGCCTACACAACCTGACTTCTGCCTGCCTACCCGACGACCTTTCGCTCCTGCCAGCTTTATTTACAAGCATTCTCTCTTCCCTGCCCTCCCAGCAGCCCAACAGGACATCCAGAAGACTCTTTTTGTCATATTCTGAAGACTGAATGCATTATTTCACTGGCATGCCAAGTCTTTTCTGGCCCACCGCCTGCAATCCCTACACCCACACTTCAAGGCACTTTTCCATGCAGCAGATTAAGAAGCTGTTTCCATGCCAGGTTGATAGCAATGCTTCACTGCAGAAGATGAACTGCAAAGGATATGGATCCTGCTCCTCCTTCTGTTAACAGGATTTCAGAATTTATGATGCCACTAAGTTGGGGAAAATGTCAGTTTTAAATATATAGTCAAAAAAATAAAACATGCTGGTGGGCTGAAAGAACAAAGAGCAACACGCCCTGGAAACCTCTTCCCTAACACCAGATCCAGAGTAAGTAGTGGGACAGGATCTGTCCAAAGCTCGGGAGCACGGTAGACAGAGGAGACCAGCTCTGGTGCCAGCTTATGTTCTGAAACCCTAGAAGCAACGATTCTGCCAGCTGCTCAAATGCTACAGTACCCAGCCAAAAGTAGCTGGGGGCACAGGCTGCTCCTATACATTGAAGCAGGGAAGGACAGCCAACACTACATCCCACCGGCCCACCTCAACGCATCTTGCTCTAGCCAGCATCTCTCCGGGAGCTGAAGACACAGCTGCCAGTATCCCCGCTTCTCTTGGCCAGTGTAGGACTTGGCCCAAATTTTGAATACGATTGATTTAGTTACCTCTATAAAATCTGGAGAAGGAAATGCTCAGCTGCTTTGAACTGAAATGATTTTTTTTCCCCAGTTGGAAGGAATAAATGGAACCTCAGCAAGTTATATAGGTATATAATAATGCTCATTTCATACGTTTCCGCCAAATACTGTGATTGGTGTTTTTTTCTTTAAAAAATTGTGTAGAGCAGTTGGTACAGCTGATTAATTGAAGTTAGTCCAAGTACTGATATTTCCAAGTACTGAGCCAAAGAGATATTTCTGCTGTGTGCTCTGAAACTGCGGAGACCATTAATTTTTACTACTTCACAGGTTGAAGGGGGTACCTTGGCTTCACCATGAAGGGTCAGCATGAGACCTTGGTAGGCACCACTGTGTTCCCTGCCCCAAAGAGAAGGTGGGTAAGCAGGCAACAAGGAAGCTGTGGTGGGACCCAGCAGACTCCCAGTCTGGACAATAAGGAGATCGGGACGTCCTGGCAACGCAGGAGAACATCCAGCCTGCATCTAGTCTATACACAGTGGTTTTACACCTGGTTACAATCATTTTTCTTGATTTTATGTAATTCGATAGGACCAGACTTCCAGAAAGTCAAATTTTGTTCTCTACAGGGAAATATGCTAGTCCCTTTGGCTTCACTGCTACTGTGGACACAAATCCAAAAGCAGAACTGGATCCCACAGTCACAAGCAAAGTGAGTGCATACAGCTTCGGTGAACACTTTCATGCTGCCTGTGCACTTACACAACAGTTAATGAAGGCTTGGAAACGTCAAATGATCGAAGCCATGTCCTCATAGGCATCACGATAAAAATACAGTGTGAATTACCCCAGAGTCTTTGTTCTGAATTTTTTCAAATTCCTGTTGAGAATCTGGAAAGAATTCCAGGTTCAGATTGAAACGCAATATTGCCTTTTACAGAACATTGTAATATGTAGGGCGCTTTGGTGAGCCATCTGGATGCATATAGGATTAATGTTATCAATCAGGATTTAAAGTAAAATTGTATTATTGATGTCTTTAGGGGTTTAACATGCAGCAACCCCAGAATATTTGAGCAATCACAGAATATTTGAGATCACTGGAAAACAATCAGCTAAGAAACGGTTGGGAGGAGTATAAAAAACCTGAAATGGAGAACAAGCTCAGCTGAAAGAAATAAAACTCCTGATGACAGATGGCATTAAGCGGATGATCTTCCCAGATAAGCGTTGGCTCTAATGCTACAACAGGGTTGATAAATATGTTGAACAGCTTGCCTGGGGCAAGTCAAACAAAGCCCTCGGCAAGAAATTTAAAATGCAGTTTGCCTAACAGAGCAACTAAAGAGGAATTTCTTGGCTCACCATTTTGCCAGGATGTGTTCTGTTCACACCGCATGAATTCCCAGAGAAACTGTTGGGTTTGCTTCTTCTTCCACAGGAGAAGCAGAAGCCTCATGTTCATTCAAATTAACAAATGCCCAGGCAATTCATTTCTGCCTGTACGGTAGCTGCTGACATTCGAAGTGCGTGTGGGCACATGTTTGTGTATGTATGTATGTTTGTATAAAACCCGCACAACAGATTAGAATTATTGTAAAAGGAAAAGCAGACTATCATAATAGAAAAGGAATATTTTACTGTCAAGAGAAAAACTGCCATGTTTTCAGCACGAAAAATATGCATAACATGTCATAATTATGACTTTTGAAAAACCCTAAGACAACAGCGCTCAAGCTGGGAAAAGCACTAGAGAGATAGAGATAGAAAAAGATTCTTAAAATGTGTTTATTCAATCCATCATAAAAGCGTGTTACAAGTTATAAATAATACAAAATCAACAGGATTTAAATAAATCTGAAACCAGTATCAAGAATGTTAATAAGGCACAAACCACAGTTGCTCTAAACTTCACAGTTATAGTACAAGAGGTTTCAGATATTCCTATTTAAATGCAATTTTGATCTTAACCAGCAGAGAGCAGGGATATACGCAAGTCAGTGTATTAAAATACTTTCAAAGATGGCCTTATTCACTGCTTCAGTATCCTTTCCCCACCCAATAAGCAGGAATATTTAAACCAATTTTATCTTGAATGTCAACAAAACTGTTCTCTGGTGAGTGCACATAATAAGAAAATTCCATCATCAAAACCCTCTGTTGGGAAAATTCTTGCTTCTAATTCCGTGAAACTGGAAGATACGACCCACTCAAAAAATCATTTACGCTGATCTGAAAGGTTCTCATCACACATTGGAAGGAGAATACATAAAAGCAGCAGAGGCCAAACTTTCAGACCTTCCAGAGATGCACCAGACTGTCCCTGTACCCAGGACACCTACCTCCACCTGGCAGAGCTGGGAGGACAACTGTGCAACATAACTTCCACCTGTGAGCTGCACCTGAACCTTTCAGAATCACAGAATCACAGACTTGCAGGGGTTGGAAGGGACCTCTGGAGATCATCTAGCCCAACTCCCCTGCCACAGCAGGGTCATCCAGAGCAGGTTGCACAGGATGGCATCCAGGCGGGTTTGGAATGTCTCCAGAGTCGGAGACTCCACCACCTCTCTGGGCAGCCTCTTCCAGTGCTCTGCCACCCTCAAAGGAAAGAAGTTCCTCCTCATGTTCAGATGGAACTTCCTACGGTCAAGTTGGTGCCCGTTACCTCTTGTCTTATCACTGGGCACCACTGCAAAAAGACTGGTCCCATTCTCCCGGCACCCTCCCTTGAAGTATTTATGAGCATTGATGAGATCCTCCCTCAGCCTTCTCTTCTTCAGACTAAAAAGACCCAAGTCCCTCAGCCTTTCCTCATAAGAAACATGTTCCAGTCCCCTGATCATCTTTGTAGCCCTCTGCTGGACCCTCTCCAGCAGTTCCCTGTCCTTCTTGAACTGGGGAGCCCAGCACTGGACCCAGTACTGCAGATGCGGCCTCAGCAGGGCAGAGTAGAGGTGGAGGATGACCTCCCGCCGCGACCTGCTGGCCACATACCTCTTGATGCCCCCCCCCAGGATGCCACTGGTATTCTTGACCTCAAGGGCACATTGCTGGCTCATGGTCATCCTGTTGTCCACCAGGACTCCCAGAAGTTCGTATTGGGTCTAAAGAATCAGAACTAATGCTGAATCATTCTTAAAAGTGAATAGGAAGAGAAGTAGATGTTGCGAGAGTGAAGAACGCCAACCGCTTCTGCGGCTCTGCCTTTTTCCCTAGTCTTGGGGTACAGGCTTTATTCCTAATCGCTCTTCTGCATCTATTTGTTCTGCATTAATCACTCGCAGCATTTTCTTAATTAGAAGAGAAAGGTTAAAAGGAATTGGAAGACATGCAGGGTTCATTAGCCCCGAACATATAGATGCAATTCATGGGCTTTACTTCCCAGCTCCCAAACGGACACGAGTGTGGGAATATGCCACAAGAGGAAGCCTGGCAGCAGACGTTTGGATCTCGCGAACCAGGCTTTCTGCCTCCTCTAGAAAGCAAATACTTACACAGAAATTCACATGTATTTAGCTCCTTTCATCCAAAAACATCAAAGCATTTTGCACACAATAATTAAGCCTCACATGAACCATAATTTATGAATTATTACTTTAAGTGCTCCACAACTGAGGTATGAGTGGTCCCAAAGCAAAGCAAAGAATCTCCTTTGGAAAAATAGCAACACATCCCAACTATCAGGTCTTTGTTTAAAATATCTCTTTTTCATGCTGCGACTACTGGGTGATAGAAACACCACTTGACAAAACTATGTATTTTCTAACTTTTCATTCCCAGATTTGAGTTGGTTTGTATTCCTCAGTAAAACTTTTTCAAGATAAAATGTAGCAACTTTCATCTTATTTGTGTTCTTTCAGTGGAATGCATCTGTAATATCATAGAATCATAGAATGGTTTGGGTTGGAAGGGACCTTAAAGATCACCTAGTTCCAACCCCCCTGCCATGGGCAGGGACACCTCCCACTAGACCAGGTTGCTCCAAGCCCCGTCCAACCTGGCCTTGAACACCTCCAGGGATGGGGCAGCCACAGCTTCTCTGGGCAACCTGCGCCAGGGTCTCACCACCCTCACAGTGAAGAATTTCTTCCTGTAATAATACAGTAATGTGGAAAATAAGACAAAATAAAGAACTGCTTCCAAAAATACAGAAAATCTTGATTTCTGATTGCTTTAACATGTTGAGCTGGATATACCAACTGGTGATCTCGATATGTTAGGCTGAAGATAAAACAGGTCAAGATTAGGCATGGGACAAGAGAAATCAAAAATGCTTAACAATAAATAGAGAATTCATCCAAAAAACAGTTGAATGTCTCACTCTTGAAGATTTCCATCTTATAAAAATTTATTTTGTTCTTTGCTCGAGTTTCATTCATGAAACAGAACTAATTCTGTTTACTTGGCATTCTTTAAGTAAATAATTCCGTTATATTTAGACAGGTGTAGAACTGGGACGAACGAGATGAGAAGGAGGCTCCGGGAATTCAAGCCTGAATGCAGACTGTAAAAGATTTTCTCTCTGAGGCTTCTTTCTATCCTTAGTGGTATTGCTATTTTCAAAACCACAGCCCATAAAAGCCTTCATCACAGATTTGAATTCTATTGTGCTGGGTTCTGGGTACAAACGCAGAACAAACCAGTAACCTCTCCAAAGTATAGTTTTCCATTTACAGGGTCATTCATATCGATACATTCCATAAACGTGAAAGAGAACTCTCACAAATTGTAGAATTCAGGAATTGGAATCCAATAAATACATGTTTACTTTCATGCTTGGGGATTTGGGAATGCAACTGAGTGAACACTCATGGCTCGGAACAATAGGGCATCATTCTCCATGAGCAACCGAATCACATACAAAGCAATATTGCACAAAAAACAGATATGACCTGCAGAAAGAAGTGGTATTCACAAAGTAAGAACAAACAGCCCTTAAGTGCAAAATATTTGGATTAAAATGGCATGTCTTTTGTGTCTAATCGATTAAAGAGGAGTCTGAAGACGTACTGTAGGGACCTGATGTTTCTTGGCCACAAAGACGATGACTGAAGTGTCCCAAGGACACAGAAAAAAGTATCAGGGTTTATGGTCAAAATTCTGACTCCTTTAACTATTTACACTTTTTAATTTCCCTTACAAAATAAACTATTGGATCAATGCAAATGTGATGAGTATGAACAAAAGCCTCAGAAGCTCTTTGCACACCTCTGAAGTGTCCAAACACAGAATGAAATCTTAGTCTGAATTAACACAGCCGAATGTCCAAGGATACAGTCAATAAAGAATAAATTATGCCAGCTCGTGCACAGATAAATTTGGTCTAGCCACCTTTCTATCTCCTTTGAAAAAGGGAGTAGTTTCTTAATATATTGCCTTTCAAAAGTCTGTTAGGGATAAAAAGAACCTCTGGTACAATAATATGTGAAAGAGATTGAGATAGAGCTACACGGTCCTATCATCAACCTGATTATTTGCTTCATTGCAAAGCATCACATCTTTAGTTCAGTCATTGATTTGAGGCTTTCAAATCATTTTGTGATCTTCCTTTGCTCTAAGCATTCCAACACTTTGCAGAGATTCATTTTAGATCATCCTCGGTCATTTGACACACTTTAGTGCTCTGCTACTCAAGTAGAACTTGATGTACACATAAAATAAGAGATGTCATCAGCGCTGTGTAATCCATTTGATTCTCTTGAAACTGTATCTTTCATATAAATTCATCTCTGCAATAATAGTGAAGCCTTACCCTTGTCTGGTGGAAATCTCTGTAATCTCTCGGCAACCTGAGGGAGCTTGAAATACACAGGAGTAAAACAAAATATATTCTCCTATTATACAAGCAAAGCACCACAAACATTTGGTTACCAGCAAAATACGAATCAGTTTTAGGGCTATGCTGCAGAAAATAATAACTTGTTTACAAAGTTTGTTTACTGCAAGGAATAGAAATCTTGCCTTTTCTTTCCTTTTTTGATAACTATTGCTAAGTTAAATTAACTGCCATAGACACATTCAGAAAAAGCAATCTCATATTACTTATTTTATTTATAACCTTAGATTTTAGACAACAATAGAAAGCTGTAGGCAACCTGACAATTATTTAAACTTACAATCTATAATTGCTCAGGAGTAAAAAATAATTACATTCAAATAACAAGCCAATTCAACAAGCAGCCCTTTAGTCCTCCTTTCCCCAGCTCCACGGAAACATACCCTTAACCCTTTTCCAATAAAAGCCCAAACTAATAAATGCCTTCTAAGCCTACCTAGAAGATCATTAAAATTAATCTATTTTGAACCACAGCTGTCCTTAATGGAAATGTAGAATTTCCAAGAGTTATTTTCTCATCTGTAGCCAATAAAATTATGGTACGTTCTCACTTGCAAAAGAGAATAACTCTTTCCTGTCCACTCCCAAAAAGACAATTACTCAAGAAAAATACCAGAGAAGATTGTTACAGAAAAACTAATTTATCTCCAGAGGAACAGGCAGAGGCCAAACAGCTATGTGGTTAGTCATTTAGCATTTATGCAGTACTTGACGTGCACTCATCCCCCAAAAACATGGTATGCCACTCTTGAAAATAAAGTAACTATAATAAATGCTGAGGCAGAGTGCGCCGCATTGATGGCTCGGCAAAGGAATTGCCATTACGCACAGCAAAGTCCACGACCCGCTCGCTCTCCAAGCCCCTGGTTTTCTTAGACATCCTCTAAACGAGCTGCGCTCTCTGGCTGTGGTTGGCAGGATGTTAAGCTGGAGGACGTCACGAGGCACACAGCCTCTGGCTGCTTTAAGGGCTGGAGGAGCATGCTTTTGCTGAAATAAATAGCCCCTCTAGCCTTGAAGCCGGCTTTTGGTAGAGCCTCATGATGTGCTACAGACATACACACTGTTGTTCATTAAAGAAGCACCGTGAGAGCTGCACAGCAGCCATCTAGGGTGGAAATGCCCATCTTTACCATGAAGCTGGATGTGGACGTTATACAGCAACTCTTTGACCGAGCAAAGATACACTTATTTTTGTATGCAGCAGAATTTTTCTCTTTCTTCACAGGTTTTGAACGAGCAATTATTACATTTTTTTTTTAAACAGCAATGCAATATGTATTACTTATGACTACCGCATTTCAGAATAACGTAATAGTCAAAAGCGATACAGGACAGACAAGCCCGAGATGCCACGGAGTGACCACTGAAGCAGATCATAAATTAACTTATACAAACTATGGTCAGAGATCCTTCTTCGAATGTATTTTGGATCACCGTAGCTACCCAACCAGGCTTGGATAACTCAGGGGCCACAGTCACAGAGCCAGAGCTGTGCTGCCCGGGGGGCGGAGGCAGGAAGAGGTCCCTCCACGCTACGCCTTCGGCCCGCCTGCTTTCCAAGCCCAGCGGCGTTGGCATCTCTCACATCCATGCCAAGCTAGACACGCATCCAGAAAGAGCTGTTGCCTATTTTACAGCATTCCCTGTGCAATCAGTCATTTTACCTCCTTTGGGGTTTTGGTTTTGGGTTTTTTTTTGACATACAACTTCAAAGCAGGTTCGGTGCGGTTCCTAGAATGCATACCAAGTTTGCAAAACTTGCCCAGCTTTATTGTCCAGCAGAAAAAGATTCCCATGCATCTTTAATTTATTATTTCTCAGCCGGGAGCTAATGATAACCATGGCTTGCATTTGCATGGTTTTCAACACCATTTTCAGCAATGACTCCTGTATTTTCAAATCCGCACACAGGTTCTACCTATGTAACTCCCCACAGCTTTAAGTAGTTTATAACAGCAAAGCAGTCGATGCGATATGATAGGTGATGTACACACATGATATATGTGACCTGTGACATACAGTATATGGCATAATAGGGATCCATCTCACAGTTGACAACAGCAGGCACTCGGGGAAGAATAAGGAAAGCACAAATACACACGATATTTGCCAGTACTATGGTCCTAGTCTCTGACTTTTGCAGGATTTCCTGAGCCTGCTGTGGTTTGAATAACTCCCAGCGGAGCTCTCTTCCAGCTATTTCTCCTGGCCCCATTTCAACCTGAGAAATCTTCTCTATGCAGAAAATCCTTTGGCAAAGAGACCAACAGTCTTTTCTTTTATTCCAGCTTTTCTGATTTATTTTGAAACTGGCTCCCATTTGCATCCTTTGTTCCGGTCCCTACTTCTTACAAGGGGAGATATTCTGCAAAATCAATTCCCTTTTGCATTCCCCATGCCTATCATCATACCTCACTAGGTTATCTCTTTTTCACACTGAATAGTCCCACTGTACCCTGTCGTTCCTTGTATAGAAGATTGCCCTGATTTCAGCTGGGATAGAGTTAATTTTCTTCCTAGTAGCTGCTGTGTTTTGGATTTAGTATGAGAATAATGTTGATAACACATGTTGTTTTAGCTGTTGTTAAGGAATGCTTATATCAAGTTAAGGACTTTTTCAGCTTCCCATAGAAGCTGAGAGGAGCACAGACAGGACAAACTGGCCGAAGGAATATTCCATATCATAGACGTCACGCTCGGATTAGAAATGGGGGTTGGCCAGGGGGCAGGAATCACTGCTCAGGACGGGCTGAGCAATCGATCACCAGCTGGTAAGCAATTGCATCACATCACTCATTTTGTATATTCTTTTACCATTATTATTATTATTATTATTATTATTATTATTATTATTATTATTATTATTATTATTATTATTTTCTCTCCCGTTACTGTTCTATTAAACTGTCTTTATCTCAAGCCATGAGGCTGTTTTTTGTTTTTCTCCATCTTCTCCCTATCCCAGCACGGGGGGAGTGTGCGAACGGCTGCTTGGTCCTAGTTGCCAGCTGGGGTTAAACCACGACAAAGACGCTCCATACTTCTGATCACCCTTTTTGCCCCTCCGAGGCTTTTTCAGTTCTGCTAGATCTCTTTCGACCTGAGTAGTGCAGAGATGCACACAATATTCACCACACGGAAAAACCACGGGCTTACACACTGGCATAATGAATATTTCTGTTTTGTTCTCTTTTCCATTCCTATTCCACTTCCCAACAACAGGCATCGGCAGGGAAAGGAATTGCATACTTAGGCATCGGTTAAAATCCATATATTACCCTCCTCCTAAAACGGTGTATAAGAAGGGAGTTTGGGGGCAAAATATGACTGATGGAGTCATCAGCAACGTGCCTTAGGCTCACAGCAGGCTGCAGCCAGGGAGAGCACAACTGGTTGAGATCTGAGAGACTTACAGCCTCAGGTTCCAAACAACACGGCACTTCTGTAAGCTCCAGCACGTGCTCCAAAACATTTTGGATCCACACGGTACCTTGAATTCTCGGGAAATTGTTTGTATAGAGTCAATAAGTCTGTTAAAGCAATAAAACCGCCACAAGGCTACAAACATCTTCGCTTTTCCCTTGGCTTTGGTCTAAAGCATCGTAAAGCATAAATAATTGTAGTCTGGAACAAACAACTGCAGGGGACCTAGATTAGTTTTAAAATGAGGTAAGGGGCAATATTTTAACGGAAGATTAAAAAAAATTCAAGTGTAAACATACCTTGTAAAAATATACATTTTGGCCCTGTCCCATGCAGCAAGGAATTGGTGACCTATTCAAAAGTCTGTTGATTAAATCACAAACAGGATACAGAAGATATTGGCCAGCAAAAGGAAATCCACATTAAAAGTCTCTGGTTATATGCAGCCTTCTTCGTCTGAAGGTACACTACCAGAACAAGTAAAAGTCAGGAGTATTCATGAATTCTTCACAGATGCTAAAATCTCACACTCTAGTCAGCTCCAGTTGGCTGAATATGCCCGTACCACAGGTGGTTCGTGGCCTGGCTTCATTTATCCATGCAACACTGCTGTTCCCTGCTTTCAGGACATGCCATGGCATGAGATCTAGGAAATTTAAGAAAAGCTAAAGCTCTGAGATGGGAAACACGGTCAACAACCTTTTTCTTCCATTTAGCATCCAAAACACATTTCACCTATGGCACTAAGGCGTAATTAGTGGTGTGTGTCACGTGTGCACATACATTTTCTCAGTTTAGGGTTTTGCTTCAAATCAGTGTCAGTCCATTAAGAGCGGTGCTTCTATAGCATAAGACCAAGGGGGGGCGCCGCACATACTGAGGCATGACGTGAGAGCACATCAGGACATTTGAGGACACAAGGCCTGCCAGGAGAATATTGGGGGACAGTATAGAGCAGAGGGAGTGAAATTTCACTCTGCTTCACAGCGTGACTAGAAGGAGGGGTGCCCAGGATGAACTATTCCCAGCACCGCACATGGTTTCATCTCCAGAAGACAGCTTGGAACAAAGTAGTATGGAAATAGTAAAGACAAAAAAAAAGAGAACCCAGGTATGAATTTCTGTAGCAGACTAGAAATAACCACCACAGCCAAGCAGCACACTACACAATGGTCTGAAGAGGGACCATGTGAGCTACCAAAAGTCCTTGTATAGTCCAGATCTTTAATGTAGCAGCACAGTAAAATGATCTTGGGTTTATTGGTTTCCATAAAGTAAAGCAGCTGATAATCTCTTTATCTGCCACAGGGATAAACACCATCACACTTGATGAGTCTGAGTATCACCATTTTGATGCTTAAGCCCCTACATTTGCCCTTTCTTGGCTTGTCAGGCACATTCCACTGAACAACACTGAGTTACTCCCATCCTGCTGTGCAGTTGGACTGGCTATTATTGTCAAGGTCTGTCTGGAGCCTTGGGTCATATTGAGCTAGTATAAATGAAGAGACAAAAGACGGTGCTAATAGCATGCAAGAGAGTGATATAGATGACAACAACATTCAACCACATCAGACTTTCCATCCCAGAAGAACAAGTCAGTAAAAAGCTGGATGAACCTGCTTTAGGTGTCCCTGCTCTGGCAGGGGGGTTGGACTAGACGATCTCCAGAGGTCCCTTCCAACCTTGGGGATTCTGTGCAATTCTGTGACCGTTAGCCTGCGACTGCAGTGAAGCTCCACGTTATACCTTTGGCTAAACAGAGAGACATCTTGCCCTTTCTGCAACTACGCGTCTTTAGATAGTGTACCTAATTACAAATACATTTCAGCATTTCACTCAAGTTATATCCTTTTGACTTGAATGCATGACTGCTACTACATAATTCATAACATGATTCTCAATAATTTTCAGTCAAGGTTCAAGCAGAAATGTGTCACACTAGGATTATATTATTTATGAGCATAATGTTGGATTTAAGCCAATGACACACCAATAAATTTTATCTCAAAGCCTGACATATTGCATGCTGTTTTCCCTGGCTCACAAACAAATAGCTACGGCTGTTTCAAAATTACTTACAGTTCAGCTCAAATCAGATTTTTTTTTGTGATTAGTTCATATCTTATTTGAAAAACTGATCTTATTATTTCTTTCTTGTAGACGTTGAAGGGTATTTTTTCCTTCATTTCTAAAGTGTGTCCTGCACAGAGAGCAAAGCGAGGCGGTATTCTAGAAGAAAAATCTGGAACTAAATGTTGTCTGGCCCTCTTAAAGTGTGGAGTTTTCACTCCCTTCTAAAGACAAAAGACTTACATGTGTCAACCAGAAAAAGCAGAGAGCCTGTACTAGCCAGCATAGATTGCCACTGAAAATGATCTAATAATGTGGACAATCCCCTAAATACAGGGGCAAATTATGTCCCTGGCATCTCCTGGGATGTAAGGGGTTCTGTTGAGAAATACTCTAGAAGCAATTCTTCTCAGCTAACCTCAGGCACTTGAAATAGAGACCTCGAGGGTGTGCTTCAGCGTGCAACTTGAACAACTACATTTACATCTCAAATTCAGATATACAAACAGGTGTTCACATGTGACAAAAGGTGTCCCAGCTCCCACGACGGTCAGTGGGGATCCAGGGTTCAGTATCGATGCGTAAATAAAGGCATCTGGTGTCATCTGAGATGACTTGTGCAGAAATTCTGCACAAGGCTGGCGTAAGAGGGGCACAAACGCCAAAAGGTAGACCCATGTCCTTGGAAGCTGGAGATCAAGGACAATTCCACACGTTACACTTATATTTAGATGTGTTTATATGTATATGTCCATTGAATCCCTAAACATAGTTATCTCATATCATTTGGGATGTCCTAGATAAACCTATCTGGTTTTCATCTCCTACTTCAGAAGAGTGTGGATCTCCTGCGAGACCTGTATCATCCCTGCCAGCCTCCTGTGGACATCTCAAATGCCCGAGGACACCTCAAATGGCATAAAACATTTGCAGCATATTTATGCAAACGAATCAGTTCCCCCTAGTCTCAGCTAGTCGTTTAGACAGCGTTTGGCAGAACAAGGCACCTACGGAGGGTGATGTATTCCTTTCTGAGACAGCCGTTATGAACTGACCTCCAAACGTGTTTTCTCTGACTAGGGAGAAATTCTTGAAGACGACTTTAGATTACATACCTAAAACCTATTGAGATTAATTCCAGCCCAATGAGTAGAAAGCACCAATGAAATCAATATAAAGATTCCGGTTGACTCCCCCAAGCTTCAGGAGCGTTTCTGAGCAAGTATTTTAAAAGTAGCTGAAGATTTTTGTATCTTCTATTTTAAGAAAGAAAGCTAACAATATATTTTTCGAGATCTCAAATAACTTCAACAGGTGAGAAAAACTCCTCAGGAAAATCACTCTAAATTACTCCATACTGAATAACCCAATAATAAGTAATCCATATTTTTAATATAGGACCCTATTTGCTCAGTCTCACGTCCCCAGTTCTAATATTGTCAGTCTGTGACAGAAGTATTGTAAAGATAAATCCATCAGGATCTGTAAGATGCACTGACAATACTTTGTGAATGTCACAGTATGTCTAAAATTATCAAAACAACACAATTTTATCCCTCCAAGAACCTCCTTATATATCTTTTCTCTGCTGTTGTAACTACTGACAATTAGCATCACATTTTTTCATGGCTGAATAGAATAAATCATCACTGTTCTGTGTGGTTTATGCTATGTCATCATGCTCTGTGCTTTATTAAGAGGAATCAAAGGATAAATGCTGCTGGTAAACGTGTACGTGTGTATATCATATATCCCAGCACATAAACACACGCGCGCACATATATCTCCCACAAAGCAGCATAAATCTGATGAGGGCAGCCTCTACTCATTAGCAGGATAATTTACTTCTATTTCAAACTTAAATCAACTCAGAATGATGCCAAGCATATGTTCATCCTAGTCACTGATATATCCCTATTTATCGTTGGCAAGAAATTACTTCTCTGCAAGGCTTTTGCATTGCTAAAGTAACCTAGGTGCTCTTGCTGGCTTTCTGCACAGAACAGAAAATGTATGTTAGAGACAATTCCTGCCGTTGGACATCACGGAGCCCTATCCCAAGCCCCATGAAAATTAACTATGTCTCTTCTACTCATTTCAGTGGGAACGTCCCCAAAACATAATTAAATGGCTGTTTTAAGGCAAATGTTGTCGACTGAAAAGCTTTACTTTTAAAAACCGCCAGATCTTTACTAATGTGCAATACACACTCTAAGTGGAAATCCACACAAAGCTAAATTCTTCGTTACCTCAAGAAAGCTAAATTAACATTAACAAGTCCCTGATGGAAAAGGACAGATATTGTGTTTGAAGGCCACATTACTTTTGTTTTCAGAAGCAAAAAGAAAGAGAGATGTGCATCCTTTGAAATAAAAAAAAATGTTATGAAGGGTTGCGCTGATCAAGGACAGCTTTCACTTTGCATTAGGGATATTTTATTGTCCCTTATTAGTGTTTATAAATGTCAGGAAACGTCCTTGGCAAAGACCAAGCAGACGGTAGCATTTTGTATTTATCTGGGCCTGTCTCTCATAGTGGCCATTTACACTACCACAGAGTTGATGGTATCGAATCAGACCACCAGCATGAACGCATAATGCCTATGATACAAGAGAAATTGAATATTAAGATTTTTATGGTTAAAAGGTCCCAGAATTATGTTTACTTCTGTGTTTGTCACCTTATTTTACAACAGGCTTAGGGTAAAATTTTCAGTTAAGGGCTTCCCTGCTTAGACTTTTAAATCCTAAAGAAAGAACATTCCCTGGCAATTGCTTAGAGCTGACGTAACGCCTGAAGTTTTGCTCAGCAACCCAGAGCATCATACTTCGGGCCAGATTACAAGGAAGACGATGTTTAGGCACTGGTGGCAAGAAGGATGAACCAGGTCCAGATAGCAGAGGCAGGGAACTGGGTCGTGTTTCAGCTCCCTGGAGGAGGCAACAAAGAGACACTGGCTAGAAGTCAGTATCTGGCAGATAAAAAAAGAAACTGCGAAATAAGGATCTATTTTTTGAATAAACATACTGCAAAGGTAAGAACAGGAACATGATTTGGTTTAGGGACGCAGCAGCCCCGCTTTAGGCAAGCCCTTTTTGCAATGCAGTGTCTCCACAGGTTTGTTTTCTCATTGCAGCACCGCAGGAAGTTCAGTGTCCGTTTCTACACCACCTTGTGAGCACAGGACAACATTAACATCTCATTGCTTTCAAACCCAGCCACTGAGTACGCTTCCTTCACTCTTCCAAGACGTTGAAAGAGAATTAGCATGAGAAACATGAACCCCTTCTGGAAGACATTCCCTCTGGCTCACAATTCTTCCACGATGTGATCCTTGTAACATCTGGTAATATTGCTGTAGAAGTTTCTCCTACAATTTGGGTCACAGCACACACACCTGTTTCAACACCATGTGGTCCTATATTCTCTTCAGATAGGGATATAACATCTTCTGACATGTGGCACGGCTTCAAGTTTTCTTCCTTTTCTTTGAGCAACAGAGAAAAAATTGTTTGTTCTATTTTTACTGTCTACAAAAAAGGTATTTCTCTTGGGGTCCAAATTTTGTTTCTTGTGATTTCCTTTTCCTGGTCAAAAGAACAGAGCTCATCATAAAAACATAACTGAGTCGGACCAAAGGACTTCCTAACACATTTTCTTATCTGATGTGACCATCAGTAGGTCTTTCGCGAATGAGCAAAAGAAACTCTATATAGAGTGATCAATTCTTAAATACCTCATCCCACTTTCAAGTGAAAGTATTTCCCTTTAGTTGAAAAGTTGCCCTCATCAAGCCTTTATTAGAAAGGGCTGAAGCACCCAAGAGCAGGTCTTGTTTGAGGAGCTCAGCTTTCCACCTGCGTAAGCCACATCCATCGGTACCGAACAGGCCACATGGAAAGGCTGAGAAACCCCCAGCTCTGCCTGGGGATAACTGGACAATCTTGGTCTAATCCTATTTTAGTTTTAAACTAACCTTTGGAAGCAGTGGGAATTGTGGGAACGCATAGGGTACATCTGAATCTCAATAACTCAGGCAAAGTACAACAATAATGTGGCTCTCTAGAATTACCGGAACATGCTGCTGTCTAATAAGTGCAGAGCAGAAGGTGAGCAAGCTTGGAGCTGTCTGCCAACTCAGAAATATCTGTAATTAGATCTTATCAGTTACTTAACATCCTACTTCTGTCTATATTTTGTTTACATCAAGAAACCAATTATCCCATTACTCACCAGTACATGTCAAGCAAATACAACACAATTTAGTCCCATATTTAAAAAGTGTTAAAATTACAAATCTGAAATATTGCCAGATTTTATAAAGGTAATAGGAGCCTTTCTACGAATGCACCATATGCACAATGCTTCCTCTTAGAGAAACAAGGTACCGTGTAAAGCACAGTGAGTATATAGGTGCTCTGGGATAAACCGGAGTCTTGCAATAGCGGCAGTTGATAAGAAAAATACACACATAAATTCAGAAACGCTGACCAGAAATACTTCTGAGCATAACAGAGCAGTGCATTTAAATGTGTTTAAAATATTCAAAAAATTACAATGGTACTGATGGAAATATAAATTTGTATTTGAATATGTTCTGCAGCTTTGAAGCATTTCTTTTCATTTTTTACACCTCTATCCAAAAGCTGATTTGAGACCCTAAATTGCGTCTTTTCAAAATATTATCAACTCTCTAATATATGTTCAGGTTTTGACTTTTGGTTAGGTTTTTGGTCAAAATCAGTCATACAGGCAAAATACTTTCAACTGAAAATATCTATGGCCAAAAAAACTACAAGAAAACTTTCTGGAAGGCATTTATTGAACGGCTTCTGCTTTACCACTCCTAACACAAACACGTAACATCTAGAGTTTCATCTGTTTCAGTCACTGAACTTGGGAACACATCCCCTCTTTACCTCAAGGGACACAATGATTTCTGATATCACGTTCTCCAGCGTCTCCAGTGAGTCTGTGAGCAGTGCCTGTGCCCCTCCTGGGCTCTTAGTGCTTCAATATTAGCTGGGAACCGGATTAAGAGGTCACTGGATGGTTAGCATTGAAAGATTTCCATTAAAAAGTCACCCTCACCCTTGAAATCTAGCTTTTTCACCATCGTAGAAACAAGGACACATTTCTTTATTCTGATGAACAATAGGTGTATCTTAGGCAGCTGAATGATGCTAAACAGACAACCAGAGAATCTCGAGATCATTTAAATAGTCTTTTGAAAACTGCGAGGTTCTGTTGTAAATGGGAAAGCTGCAGGAACAATGACCCGTGTACATTTACCCCATACCTTGATCAAAACAAGAAGTCATCTCATAAAGTAAATAAGGCAGCATTAGTAAGAGCATCTTGAAGGAGGTTTTGCAGAAGACGGAGCTATGTAATGCAATCTAACTGCATTTTGCAAGCAGGTAAAAGGATTAGTGTTTACAACCTGCCATTACATTTTATACTGGGGTTTTTTTTTAGTGGTGAATCTAAAACCATCCAAACTGCAGCAAAATTCACTGCAGGTAGGCTATATCCACAAAATCATATGGTTATTTACCATCTTTTAGCATTTGCAGATCTTTTTAAGGAAGAGGGATTACTTCTTAGTAACTGCTGCTCTTCGAGACTTGTCCCTGTGCAATCCCAATTCAAGGATTAATGGATGTTTCTGGAGAAGAGGTGTGCGAAGCTCTCCCTTGCTAAGGTGGAGGCAGAAAGTCTACTAGCTCAGATGAGCTCAGTTTCTTCCCCCTAGCTTACAGAGTCCTAAAATACAAAGAACTTGCTGCTAACAGGAGTGTACACAGATAGCATGAGTAATAATCTGAGGAGAAGACTTACTAATAGATAATTGTTTTCTTCTTCCAGTCCTTCCTTTCATTCCCATTCCAATGGGGCCAGCAAACACTGCCCGCTTGAAGGTAGCAAAACTAAAGTGTAGCTCCATTTTTCTATACCACATATCAGAACGGGATGCCAATGACAACAAATGACAACAATTATCATCAGAGTCATGTTTGTATACTACTCTATTTCAGGTCTAATAGTAAACCTAAGAACATGTAGGTTTTCCATTTATTCACAGCACAGATGGCAGCAGCATGAGTTTTCACCACCTAGCCCAACATTTGCAATCACAATCTTGTGGAAAATCTAGGGCAATTTAAAAATGAGGAATATAGTGCAGTTGCTCAGGAATGATTCAAAGCAGGATGCTTAAGAAGATTTTGTGCTCTTCCAATGAAATTTTGTAGATAGAATATTACTTTCTGTGAAATTTTACAAATCGTGTACAATCAACAGGGATATAACCAATAGAAGCACTCACACCAACACCCACCACAACCACTGGAAAGCTGATTTAACCATCACATGGGAAATAAAGGAGGAGCTTTAAAAAATTTAAACAGTGAAGACTGCATCAATATCAGATTGTACCAGAACTCTCCGACCCTGCCTGCTGTAAGAAATTCAAAGAAGAATCTTGACATCCATCTTAATCTTAAAACTCAAAAGGTAACATGCAATCGTTTGCCATTAACTCCAAAAAATTTATCAATCAATCTCTCTTTCCACCACTCCAAGAACTTTTTAATGTTCCCAAAATCCACAGACAAGGGAATACTGGCAGAAAAACAATACTGGATTAGAGGAAATCTAAAGAGAACTTGAAGAAATTATGATCGTAACTGAAGGGAGACACCCACAAACCGTTTCTCCTCTTCAACCGTGGTAACTACAGAAACATGAGCTCCACAGGAAAGTTAACGCTTACGTGATTTTTTGCAATAATCAATTGAAAAGGTTAATTTTTGGAGTAGTAAATCAGTGCCCATGGATAACTTAGCCCTTTGCATTGCACATAGGATTGCTACAGATTTCAGATGTGAATACGGCTCTGTTTGAAAACAGATTAAGATCAACAATTCGTTCCAGGCAGATACGTAATCTGTTACTACGTATGAACTTTCAGACACTGCTCAGGTTTTTGAAATATTTATGCTATGTCTTTTCTTTTTATAAATTAGATCAGATGACCATCACTAAGCTCAGTGACTGAGAAAATGCCATATTGACATAGGCTACTTTCTCCTGTAACATACAGATTCATAATCCTTTAACATCAGTAGGGATGATTGGATTATCTAATGTGATCTACTCTATCACGTAGGGAAGATAATTTCTACTACTTTTGCCTTTATGGAGATCAATAATGTGTTTTCTTTTGATGCATAACCTCAGGAAGCATCTGGGGTGAACGGATGTCTGACACAAGTGTCTAGGTTCATTCTGGGTGCCCTAAGACTACTGAGATATCCACACCGTGCAGGAGACCTCCACTCCTCTGGTCTGGCAACTGGCAGCCTTGCGAGCCCAAGACATCTGCAACCTCTGGTGAGGCACCCCGCTAACTGTCCCAGTCTGTATCTTGAAGACGCAAAGATTCTCTTGGTTGCTTTGGCAGTTTCTTTCAGGGTTTCACCTTCTTGTGGCTGTTGTTAATAAATTCTGTGTAATGCTTCAATAGAATGTGAAATATATTTTAGTATCTGTTTTGGAAACACTGCGTGCCGGTGTAACATTGCCTGCTAATGTCTACTCGCTATACCCCCGATTTCACGTCTGAAGGCTGCATTCATTCGCTTTGTTACGTCATGCCAGGCATTTATATAGCATTGCTCCTCAGAATCACTGCTTTCCAGGGTACATCCTCTGTTTTTAAGTATTTGTTGTTACACGCATTGCCTTGCAATTGCCAAAGTTCATATATATGTTACGAGAACGGGCCCAGGTCAAAAATAGTGATGACTGCTTTATATACCTGACCCGCACTGATTATGATTTTGAACTCCATCAGGCCAGATGATTTAGCGGGTGTATCAAGAAGTAATTTAATATTTACTTCAACATCCCAGATAGATAAACATTTAATAGGATATAATAAATTTCCTAAGGCACTTTTGTACCATCCTGTAGAATTTAATAGAGAATTACATCCTTTCTAAACAATCCAATGTTATGGTTCAAAACAGGGTTAGGAAATTTTTCATTCTCTGCAACAATAAGTTTTAAGAATAATTGTTGTAGAAATCTACTTTTTTCTTCCCTTGAAAATTCCATAAGCTTGCCCTTAAGGACTAACATTAGCATATTCTGAAATGACAGTTCTGATGATTCCCAGATTTGGGTAAAGTCCATATCTTGGTAAAAAACTGGTGATTCTGAGCTCTTTTAGGAAGTTTCTTTCTTCCAGAAGTAATTAATTTCTCCAGAGAAACACTTTTTTCAAGTTTTACAAAACAGCTAAAAGAACGACATTTTCATAGAAAACAGATACAATGAAATTAAACATCTTCTCTTTTGCAGCTGGCCACCTCTCCTGCTTTGTTGGCATCCAACAGGAAGTCTACAGGCTATTCACAAAGTAAAGTACAAACCAGCAGGTTTGCTCTGGGGCATGTAAACGGTAACAACTCTGCAAGTGCAGTAGATCCCAACAGTTTGGGCTCCTTGCATGATTTAAGGTCTGGAGAATCATGGATCATCTTCAGAATTTTGTTTAAACGAATGAAAGATCTTACAGGAATTATCATACATAAAAAAGCTATTATTTTGGAATTTTTATGGAACAAAATAAGGGTTTACATTTTCCGTTTGTGTAACTCAGAAAAATACTTTTCGTATACTTCTTTTGGGGCATGGACATGTCCCAAAATGATCGGTGACTTTAGCTGATTGTAGTGATCAGAAAATGGCAATAGCAGCCCAGATTCTAAAACTCTAAGGACTCAGGCTGAAATTAAGAAATTTGGCATGCAGTAGCACTAGACAGCTTAGAGCTTTTATTTTCAGACTGATGTCTTACCAAATAAAGCCATCTGTGTTCCCTCTGGGAAAGGTTCTACCATTCTGTTTCCGTTGACATGATGTTTATCTAGAAGGGGAAAAAAAAGTCAAAATGTAATACAATATATGCTTTGCATAAAAACAACTGGGTTTTTTCTTACAGTTCTATTGAAACCTGAAGTTTGATTTATGAAAGCCAAGCTGTACAATTCACTAATATCTGCAACTTCACACTTTCTGAGTCTATTTTTCAAAAATACTGTCCACAAGTCCCAGGATATGAACTAGAAATGTATTTCAGTTTAGCGCTTCAGACAAGTCAGCTGATACTAACGTGACACGCACATACAGAACAATAGACAGTCAATCACCGCCAAAGGTGGAATACTCTTGAAAGCAATCTCCTCATGCAAGCAGAAAAAGCAGGGAAATCATAATTCTCTGTTGCTACTAGGATATGTTGGTGCTCAACCACAAGCTTTTTTATATGACCAAGCACGAACTATACGTCTTTTCTGCCCTAGTGTGGTGGATTGACCTTGGCTGGCTGCCAGATGCCCACCCACCTGCTCTCTCACTCCCCCTCGTCAACAGGACAGGCGGAGAAAACAAGATGGAAAAACTCATAGTATCATAGAATCATAAAATCATTATAGTTGTAAGAGACCTTTAAGGTCATCAAGTCCAACCGTTAACACTGCCAAAACCACGACTAAACCACGTCCCTCAGCACCAAGTCTGCCTGTCTTTTAAATAACTCCAGGGATGGCAACTCCACCACTTGCCTGGGCAGCCTGTCCCAACGTTTGATAACCCTTTCAGTGAAAAAATTTTCCCTAATATCCAATCTAAACCTCCCCTGGGGCAACTTGAGGCCGTTTCCTCTTGTCCCATCGCTTGTTACTTCGGAGAAGAGACCGACCCCCCCTGGCTACACCCTCTTTTCAGGGAGCTGTAGAGAGCGAGAAGGTCTCCCCTCAGCCTCCTCTTCTCCAGGCTGAACACCCCCAGGTCCCTCAGCCGCTCCTCACAAGACTTGTGCTCCAGACCCCTCCCCAGCTCCGTTGCCCTCATGGGTCGAGGTAAAATACAGGCAGATCACTTACCAATTACCATCATGAGCAGTCCAGACTCAACTTGAGGAAAATTAATTGAATTTATTGCCAATTAAAATGTGTTTGGATAGTGAGAAACAAAAACAAAACCTTCCCCCCACCTCCCCTTTTCCCCGGCTCAGCTTTGCTCCATCCCCGACTCCAACCCCCAGGCTCACAGGGCTGTTTCTCACACTTTTTTCCTCAGTCTTCACTACCATGCCATGTTTTGCCCTTTTTTTATATATATTCTGCCAGAGGCACCACCAGTGTCACTGAGGGGCTCAGCTGTGTCCTGTGGTGGGGCCATTGCAGACCTGGCTGGAACCGGCTGGAACTGGCTGGAACCCACCATGTCCTGCACGGAGCAGCCCCGGCCTCTCCTCACAGAGGTCCCCCCTGCAGGCCTCCCGCTACCAAAACCTGGACATCTACACCCAATACAACCAGCAATCTGTTCGCTAAAATGAATATTTAGCCAACATCCATTCAGGACAGACCATACCAAGTTCGTCAGTTACAGCAGTCACACCCTGGACTGTTTTAACACTATTAAATTACTACCGCCATTGGAAACCACTGTAACAGAACAAACATAGCTGCTCTTCCATTAACCAACACTTAATCAAGAAGGTGAGAGGAGCCCAAAATGAAAAAAAACAAAAAACCAACCATCATGCAATTGTCCTCAGGGATTTGGAACTGGCAGCCCCAGCACCTTCCAGCTTCCACCAGGTCTCCATAATGGAGGCGTTTTTCACACAGGACACTTCCTCTATGCCACGCCCAAATTTCTCCCATTTTTCTGAGAAAACTTGATGCATGACACAAAATCAGCAAAACTGCATCTGCTGTTTTCATGTAAACTGAAAAGCTGGTACATTTGAGATTTACTTTAGTTAAATGGTCCTTTAGTAGCCACTATGGCTACCCACTCTCAGGTGAAAGACTGTTTTCTCTAGAGAGCAGCTGGGCTCTGTGAAATCTCACCTGTGGAAGCAGACAGATAAGCTACAGCTACCATGAGTTGCAGCTTAAGAGTAAATTATATATGACAGAATGATAGAATCATAGAATGGTTTGGGTTGGAAGGGACCTTAAAGACCATCCAGTCCAACCCCCCTGCCATGGGCAGGGACACCTCCCACTGGACCAGGCTGCTCCAAGCCCCGTCCAACCTGGCCTTGAACACCTCCAGGGATGGGGC
>VFFE01006925.1:0-21069 GCA_008921705.1 Burhinus oedicnemus
GGCACTGTTGCACCCAGAAATAAAGCGTGCCGCATCAATGTGACACTAGGGATTGTTTTGCACAATGAAAGCTAAAGTGAGGCATACATCATTAAAGAGGGCTGTGGGTTAGATGAGACGAACTGCATCTGCAAGCCTTTCTACCTCAGTATCTTCTCTAGTGCAGTTAAGAGATGTAGGTACTTAAAATGTCCCAGGTATGAATAGGACATCAGAAATTGCAATAGCGATAAGATTTTGATTTTTATTTTTTTGGAAATGAAATTGGATTCCCACCTCCAGCTTTTGAAGTTACTTTGTCTGGTACTTCCAGATACAGCAGGATTCCTGAGGACGTAGTTCCACCTGTGGGGACCGATTTGTAGCCTCCCATTTGCTGTCATAGAGCAGCTCACATTGGAAAGAGCCCTTATTGTGGAGGTGTGCCCTGTAACGCTCAGCTCTAGGGCTGCTAGCGAAGACGGGAAGACGATGAATGACTTCTTGAAGCTGCGTTTTCCACTGTGCTGATCTGCAAACTTGAACGTCATTTTCCCATAGTTACCAGTTTCTTGCTTGTACGTGAAATTAATGTTTGAGTTTGCCTCCTGACTCCCTGAGTTTATTTCCTCTCTGTTTTTCACAAGGGATCGTGAACAGCAGGCTGCTGAATGATTATTTGCATCGCGTCTTTACCAATGCTGAGGGGAACCAGCCTGCAGCTGCTTACAGGTATCGGACTCCTCATTTGCTAAATGGCAAGCGATGATGTATCAGTCCCCAGATATACAGCACTGCGGTGGAAGGAAAGATCTTTTAGTGCCACACAGTGATCTTTGTTAAAAGCACAGCAGCGCTGTGTTACAGAAATGACTCTTAGGTCTTGTCCTTTAATGGATTTTTTTCAAATTGCAGGCCCTGCTGGGAAGGATTCTTCAGAGATTTTTGCATGAAAAAGGGCAAGGACACGCTCTTCTTAATGCACCCCAGGATACTGTTGGCCTTCTTGGCCACAAGGGCACACTGCTGGCTCAACTCGTTGTCCACCAGGACTCCCAGGTCTCTCTCTGCAGAGCTGCTTTCCACCAGGTCAAGCCCTATCCTGTGCCGCTGCATGAGGTCATTCCTCCCTAGGTGCAGGACCCTACACTTGCCCTTGTTGAACTTCAGGAGGTTCCTCTCCTCCCAACTCTCCAGCCTGTCCAGGTCTCACCGAACGGCAGCACAGCCTTCTGGTGTGTCAGCCACTCCTCCCAGTTCTGGGTCATTCAACACAAAACTGTTCCCCAACATGACCGTTGCTGTACCAACTGAAAGGCTTCCTTCTTGCAGCATAAGCCAAGAAAGCCTTTTTAACGGAGATTGCAAGCACCCTGTGAGGAATTTACTCCACAGAGTTCAGCAGAGTCAGGGCAGCGCCTGTCCCTGAGGGCTCGAGTCCCGTCATATGCCCTTTAGAGCAAAAAAATCCCACGTGCTCTACGGGAGGGTAACAGGGGGCCTGGGAAACGTCAGTCACCCGAAAGGATTTCCCTGCTGTTGCAGACCAGCAAGCACCTTTCCAGTGCAGGAAGGAGAAAAGAGTTGGTTGCAGAGTGACTGCTGAACAGCTCTGTGGAAGCTGGCAGAGAGCAGATTTGCTAGACTGGGTAGCAGGAGAGAAGGGTGCTGTATTTCAGACCCGACTTCAGGTATGTTGGTGCCTATTTAGTAAAGCACAGAAACCGCTGTGTGCCACAGACTTGCAGCACAGATGCAGCAGAGAAGCAAAGTTAGTTATCTACCAGAAATGTGGGATTTTGCTAACAGCTTTATTTCGAAGATGTCCTTGGTTTTAAGTATTTGTAATGCTTCCCAGTGTGACAGGAAGTCCTCAGAACCAGGGATCGTTTTTTCTTTTTCTGTCTTTTAAGATGGACCTCCTCTAAAAAATATGCATTGGAGGTAAAACTGTATCCGTGGGAAAAAGTTGCTCCCTGTTTGTGACAGCAAGGTCTGAGCTCTCCTGTATAAATGACAGGAATGCTCCCCTGTCCCTAGCCTTGCTGCTCTGCTGGAAGTCACTGGCTGCTGCTGCAGGACAGGAGATACTTTGTCGTGGTTTGGGCCAATCCGGTGGAACGACAGATGCTCTCTCTCTCTTGCTCCATTCCCGAAGGGAGGCAAGAAAGAGAGAGAAAAAGAGAGACTTAAAGAGTTTAGAGGGAACTAAACTACTTTAGTGAAATATTAATAATAAAATAATAAAAAGAGAAATAATGAAATATATACAAAACCGTATCAAGCTCCCAGGATGACAATCACATCATCAGCAGGCGCTGGGGAAGTCCCAGACTGGACTCAGTGATGGACAGGCACTGGATTCCGGATCTGGATTCAGGATCGGGTCAAAGGCAGATGCAGAGACAGAGTCCTCCTTGGACACCGGCCATTGAAGAAAAAGAGCTGACCCTTTGATCCCTCAGCTTTTATACTGAGCATGAGGCAGATGGGATGGAATACCCTGTTGGTCAGTTTTGGGTCACCTGTCCTGTCTGCTCCTCCCCACAGGTGTGACCCCTCTACGCTTTTCCGCTTCCAACCCTCCAACGAGGCAAGTAACAAAGTTGGCTGGCCTTGGTTGTTATGGGAATAAGTATAAGCAAGAGCCTCTCTGCATACCGTTCCTTGGCATCAGCTATAAACATGGGTCTTATCACTCTGAGAGTGAAGTTTCCTGCGCAACATGCTGTTAATTTCAGCAGTTAGAAGAGGCCTAGCTAAAAAGTAAAGTTACTGAACAAAATTGGTCCTGTTTTACCTCAAACCAGGACATACTTGTAGGTGAGAGGAACAAATGTAGACCATAAAGCTGTCTGCAGAATTTTTTGTCACCTTTTTCTTCATCGTTGTGAATCTATTACGTCCAATCATGGAAAATGTGGTTTTTTCCTTTTTCCTCATTTTCATAATGAGAAATAGTGACAGAGAAGTGTCTGAACAAAGTCCCAGGGTTTGAGTTTTGCACTCAAGTATCTCCTGTTGTGATGGTGGATTTAGATCCTTCCTTCAAGGTGATCCGAAGTCATTTCACAGCACGCTTATTCCTCAGAGTAAGAAGCACTGGGTGCTGCAGAACTGGTGCCCAGTGCGCCAGCAGCAATGGGCACTGGACATCAGTGGGGATGGCTGTTGTTGGCGGCTTGTACAGAAACAGGGCAAGGTGCTCGAGTCTGGGGACAAGGCTGAGCGTGAGATTTTCCTGTAGCTGCTTCAGTAAGACACAAAGGGATGCGGGAGGGATTTCACAGCTTCCCTGGGTGCTGGCTGGCTCCATGCAGCCAGGAGCAGGGCAGAACCGGCCATGCAGCCTAAATCTGTGCAGTTAAAGCAGCTCTTTAATATCTACGTGATTTTACATGTGGGTATTAGAAAACTGATGACAGAAACACTTAATTAAAGCTAAAGCTTTGACTCTTGGGGATCTTGGGCCACTAAGTGTATAATCCTGTGTGTTTTAAGAGATTAAAGCATTACACAAATTGCGGAAGTTAATCAAATGTAGAGCAGTTTTAATTTTTCTCTGTTAAAATATACATATTTTCATGTCCTGCTATAAGCAATACAGTATTTGCAAGTAGTATTAACAGACTGCCTGGAGGAAGTGGTTTGTTTTTTTTAAAAATATTACTTAAAGCATAAGCCTTGTAAGACCAGGCTGTGCTCAACAGACTCTTCATCATGAAGTTGTAAATGTCTGTCGAAACTATTGAGCCCTGCATTAGCGTCTCCTTGCAAATTCAAGGCCACTGGAAGCATGCTCTCCACCTGGATGCTTTGTCTGTAAAATAGCAATGAAGCACACACAGATACACGTATTTCCACAGGATCTTTGTGTTATTTTAGGACAATTAATGGCATCAGCTACCATGGAGTTATAAGAGGAAAAATGCTGTCAAAAAGCAGTATGAAAAAGTGTTTTTGTGTGGACAGACTGCAGGTTTAGCTGAGAAAGCGCTGTCTGCTATCCTGGAGCTGCCAGCACAGGGCAGATGGGCAGGGAAATCGTGGTGGGAGTGCAAGATTATTCAGCTTTCATCTGCTCAGGACTGAGGAGAGAGGGAGTCTTCCCAGATTGCATCTCTCCACAGCGCTGGCTGGTTGCATGTTAATGTACCTGTATACCTGTGTTCATATGAATACATACAGGAACCAGCAGCTGATGCAGCAGCTGCATACGCCTAAGAGATCCTCTGAACTACAGGCCCGTGGGATGTTATTTTTCATGTCCTGTTGATATTTTCATGATTTCAAACTTTTTTTTTTTCTTGCACTGGGAATGAACAAACAAATGAAGCGGGCTGAAAGCTGCAAGCCCCGGACACGTGGCATAGGAAAGGCTCATGACAGTTTGCTCCCTGACCCCCATTTCTCACCTTGATTTCCCCAGTTGTAGAGCTGAAGAGATGAACTTTTGAAATGGGTTTTGCCCAGGGTCTGTTTATCCCATTGCCTCAAAAACCAATTAATTCCCTACACTGTGTTTAAAATGTGTTGTAGAAGAGGCAGACATTACAACTACTGGGATGGAGAAATATCTTTTAAATAGTCATGTGAGCTGTCTTACGTTAGGAGACTACCTAAACACCACAGGAGTGAGCACGTATTTTAGGAATTATGTTAGTATAACACTATCCGTAATTATTAGTGTATAAAATTGGACTTTTAAGAGAATTTCTTTTTCCAGGACTACAAGCCAAGCCTTGAGCAACAAAAACTTCACAAGAACTGCTAGAAGTCCCTGTTGGATGAAGGCTATTATAAAATAGGAGATGAAAAGTATCATCCCACTCAATTTCCAGGTAAATTCAGGTGCAGAGCCCTCCCAGCACTAACCTTTTCTGCAAAAAGCCCTGGTGAGCCCACAGGTTAAAGGCAGCTTTGCAGAATCCCTGGCTGGATACATTGCAGCTGTGTTAGGGCCAGACAAGGCCAGGTGGGCTCCCATGCACAGCTGTTGTTGTGCTCATTTTTGGGTGGTTTGTGTCTTTGTACACTTAGATACATGTATGTACAGGCACTGACTGCAAGTCTTTCTCCCTAGGAAGTCCAGGCAAGGTCTGATTACCTTGTTCTTACTGTTCAGCTAAAGGCAAGCCACAACTGACTTTGCTATTTGACAAATAAGGATTATGGCTTGTCAGAGGAAGCAAAAAGGGATGTTTCAAGAGGTCCATTCCGTACCTCTCATGAGCCAGTTGGGCAGGGAGGCACGAGGTTTGAAGAAGTCACCAGCTGTAAAATCTCATGTGAATGTTGCATGTCTTGGCAATCTCCGAGTCTCTGATGTGCTTGGGGTAATGTTAAGGCATTAAGGATGTGCCCTCTCAAACTATTATTTGGATATGGTAGAGATTCATGCATCCAAAAATGCAGCTTCTTGCACAGACCAGTTCATCTGCCTGTGGGATTTCACATGCTACAGTGAGATCTGAGTTTAAAAAGAAAACACAAGGATTTCTTAACTTTATGTGTTATGAAACATTAGAACTCTAATGTTTAACAGCAAAGATCTGTTGGAAAAATAAACATTAACTGAGTCCAAGCTTTACTTATGTTTAACATGTAAATATTAAGTTTCTGGGTCTCTTCAAAGTCTACATAATATCACCAAGTACAAGTTGCTCATTAACTGATTGAGTAAACCGAGTTTTCATTTGAAAATTTGGTCTTTCCAAAATGGAGGAGAGAACGTTGTTCGCATTGATGGTCTTTTCCTCATTCGTAGTATTAGCAGAAACTGTTGCTCAAAAGGTATTTGCTCTATTTTTTTTTTTTTAACATTATCTTGTTTGCTCACTTGATGATTGGTGGTATCGCGATAGCTGGCCAGGTAATGCAGGGAACTCCTCTAGTAACCACCACTTGTGGAGCCTTGGGTGTACTGTGTTGTGATTTCAGAGCTTTTGGTCCTTTTAAGGCCTTTTTGGTTGTTTGTTTGGGCTGTTATACTATAAAAGTGGCAGGAGAGCATTTGCAGATGTGTCTAATCATACTGTTCCCCAGGGATGTAAAATATCAAATTTAAGGGATCAATGGGTGTCCCTCGCCACCTGATGAGGTTTGGTTTCTGACACCATGCTATTACAGCAGGACCAAACAAGGCCCATTGTAGTGCCAGGAGGTTTCTGACTGTTTTGTATCATCTCAGGGTGCATGCGATTGGTCTTACTTTAAAAAATATCAATATTAGAGAAATGGAGGAAGCCTTATGTTGGAAGAGTTTTATTTCCATCATGCCTATTCAGAAAAGCGTGAAGTGCAACCGAAATGCAGGCAGGTTTCTGGGCAGCAGGGACAGGTCTTGTGGCTGCTGCAGGTGCAGCTGAGGGGTCTGCAAGAAACCGTGGATGGGCCTGCGGCGCCTTGTGCAGTGGCCACAAGTCACTCCCCACAGCTTTTGGCTACACACCTGGGGCTGGTCCTCTCCTGCCTCCTTCACTGCAGGCACAGTGATGCCCCTCACTGTGCTGTACCCTGCTGTGTGCTCGTTTGTGCTGGTCAGAGCCTAAAATGCTGCTGGGGCTGGGCAAGCGCAGGGGATGCAGGTCCGCATCCCCTTGTCCCCACAGCATCCCTTCGGCAAGTGGTGGCAGGGTGGATTTTGCACAGGGTAAGTTTTGCACAGGACAAACTCCTCCTGTGCCGGAAGGATGCTCCATGGGCAGCGATGGCCACCACATGCCTGAGCTGCCCCAATGATCTACAACTTGAGGCTCCTCAGTCATGGCAAAACCTCCCCTCTGAACGTGCCATGGGCAGGTTTGAGCATGACAGGGCAGCAAATGTGAGGAGAGGTGCTCAGGGGTACTCGGGAAAGTCTTTGGGAAGAGACACTCCTGGGAGAGACAGCCCCAGCCTCGGCAGGGGGAGCTCCAGCTGGGGGTGGGCAGCAGGGAGGCACAGGCACGGAGAGGCACCCAAGCTGCCAGGATCAGGAAATTGTTCTCTCAATTAATATTTTGGTGTTTTAGTCTGTTGTCCTGGATTGTCCGTGGGCATCGGGAGATGGAGCATGCTCTGGAAACATATAATGCAAAAAGAAACAGCCATCTGTTATTCACATGACGTTGGCTGTGGCATCTCCTGCCCTGATGCCTGTGGTCACAGCTTTGTACTGAATGGCTGTGTTTAGCTTGATTAAGCTTTTGAATTTTGGCCAGTGCCCTAAGTAAGAAGAGGCCAGTGGATGCTCTTAATTGGTGAGCGAAGTACAGGAGATTAATTATCAAAATAACTACAGATCAATTAGCCATTCAAAAGATTTGTGAGGCTGGAAAAGTAAAAATAGAAGTGCAATGATCTGCTTTGATGCTGAGCTTTTTTATTTTAATAAACTATTGGACTCTTGTGAGGCTGGTGATGTCCAGATCAACCCTTCTTAGAATCACTGAAACACAGGTAGGGCCTTTAAAACAGACATCCCAAATGCAAAAGGAGGGTGGTTACAGAGGCAGGTGCTCCAGGTAGTTCCCAGTCCAGCCACGCTGTGGGGTGTTCCCAGGAAGCTCCAGGGCGGTGCCCTCCTCCCTCAAGCACTGGGGGCCCTGGAAGCACCAGACCAGGAGAAACACAAGCGCTCAAAGGGCATCCCTGTTTGTGCAACCAGCGAGGGGCTGGAGGCCCACCCGGGGTTTCAAACCTGCTAAAAATTGTATGTGACACAAGGCACCAAGCTGAAAAACATGCAGGAAAGTCAACAGCTGGGAGAGCAAATAGTCATGCAAAAAGCCAGCAAGTCTCTTTCCATGGGTCGAGTGCTTAAAGAGGCATCTGTTTTTTCTGAGGTTAATCTTAGGCGGTGTATTGGGGTGACACAGCAGCTGCTTCAGAGTACCCCAAGGAGAGAAGACCACAGAAAAAGGCTCGACAGAAGCTGCCTGTGGAGCAACAACACAGATGTAGCTGCATATTTTACATGGGGCTGTGGTCGCAGCTGCAGAGATGTGAATAAGCAGATAGCCAGTCTGATCATGAACAATTCCCCCTCCCCAATTCCGGCTGGACCTTCTAACAGTTCATTCCTTCATCAAACTTTTCCAGTAACATCACCCAGGTGAGGCCTGCTCAGGAGCAAAAACTGAGTGTTTCTGTTTCAGCCTGTTTTGTTTGTTTGTTTGTTTTCCAGCATGCTATTAAAATCTATAGCCTCCATGTGGACTGCAAGGTCACATCGCGATTTGCTCACACTGTCATCACCAGCAAAATTGTCAACCGAGCTAATGAATCCAGAGAGGCGACCTTTGAAGTGGAGTTACCCAAGACAGCCTTCATCACCAACTTCTCCATGTAGGACCAGTCCTTACCTGTGGTGTGAAGGAGGCAGCTCTGGGGGCTGGGAGGGAGGGTTCATCTTCTCAGGAGGTGCTGAGCGAAAAGCACAAAGAGCTGAGCTCTGGAGGGTCTCAGGCAAAATGCTCTGTGGGGCAAAGTAGTAGCCAGCCAAATAGAAAGAAGGTGCCCAGGGCCAGGGCAAGGCTGCCTGCTGCACAGTGTGGGTGACAAATGTGCTCAGTGGTGGTATTTCTCCTGCTCCAGCCTCCCCGAGACCCTGCAAGGAGGAGGGCTGTGTTGTGGTGGTGGCTCCTGGCATCCTCCTGGATGGGAGGGATGTGGGAGCCAAACAGTGTCCCCTACTCATGCCCTGAGGGCCACAAAGTGCAGCATTCCTCTTGTTTCTTTCCCCAGCGCTTTCCTTCTAATATTAATTAATATTTATGGAAACCAACAGGTCCATTGATGGTAAAGTATACCCAGGAATAATAAAGGAGAAAGCATCTGCTCAAAAGGAATATGACACTGCGGTCTCACACGGGCAGAGTGCCGGCCTCGTCAGGTATGTTGCCATCTTGAGTAAGGCTGCTCCCACATTCTTCCTTGGCTTTTCGTTTGGCGGGGGGCAGGTTAAACCCTGGAGCCAGCCACCTCTCAGCAGGGATAAATGTGAAAAGCAACCTTGGGTTCTTGTTGGGAGGGACGGTGTGTATGTATATATATTCACATATATATGTTTTATATCTGATCCTGCAAATGGGCTTCAGGGGGAGGTGTCACCGTTTAGTGTTGCCCTGGGACTTGCTGTCACATGAGAGCACCTTGCTGGGCTGGGATGATGCTCAGTTGTTGAGTCTTCTTCCCCACAAGCACAGAGGAACATGGCACTTGAGCAGACATCATGTTTTCGGGGTATTTTTAATCTATGCTTCCCATGTGTTTGGTCCCAGTTCTGTTTGATCCCAGTCTGAGGCATGCAGAGATTTCTGCTCCATTTCTCATCTTGCATATGCAGCACCTGTGGCACGCTAATGTAATATGCATGATGTATATAATACTGCGTGCAATGTAAAGAATCTTCTCTATGAAGAATAAGATTTAATGCCGCTCTTTTTTTTTTTTTAATTATTTATTCCATGCGGCCTCTTGGCCATTATTTAGCACACTTCATAAACTTTGGCCATCACAAACAAGCCTTTCCCACAGGATGTAAGTCTCTGTTCTCCCCCCTCTCCCCCAGAATTACAAGTAGAAAACTGGAGCAGTTTCATGTGTCCGTCAGCATTGCAGCCTCCAGCAAAGTCACTTTTGAGCTGATGTATGAGGAGCTGTTGAAGCGGCAGCTGGGGAAGTTCGAGCTGCTGATCAAGGTCCGACCAAAGCAGCTTGTTAAGCACTTCCAGGTGAGCTGCCCAGCCAGGGCTGGGGAGGGAGCAGCACAGTGGTTTTCGGGCATGGCCGTGTTCCCTCTGAGATGCTGATGCTGACTTCTCCACTGTCAGATTGATGTGCACATCTTCGAGCCCCAGGGCATACGCTTCTTGGAGACAGACAGCACGTTCATGACAAATGAGTTAACTGAAGCGCTCACGAAAGTGCAGAACGAAACCAAGGTAAAGCAGCAGCTGCCAGATGTCACTGCCAGTGGCAGCTTTAAGTTATGTTGCTTTTAATCTTTTCTTTTGATTGCCTTGCAGGCTCATATTTTATTTAAGCCGACTGTAGATCAACAGAAGATAAATCCTGAACTCGATGAAACCCTCCTCAATGGTGATTTTGTTGTGCGTTATGATGTTAAGAGAGGTGCCACTGCAGGTGATATACAGGTAAAAAAGAAATAGAAATAAAAATGTTTTCAGATCATAGATACGTCTGAATGTGAAGTGCGATCAGCAAAACAGTAACATTTACTTTGAAACACCAACAGTGACAGGAAAAGCTATTTCCATTAATCCAGGATCAGCAGGAACTGATCGCGATGTTCAGTAAATCCCTAGAGACACCAGACACATGGCAAGAATGGATCATCCATTAAAAAAAAAAAAAAATCAATCTTTCAACTTTTGTTTCAATAACAAATCTATATTGCCACTTTACAGATGTCTCTTTATATTATTTTTTATTATTATTTTGGCGGCTCTAAAGTGTTGTCTTCCCCCTCTACTCTGCCCTAGTGAGGCCCCATCTGGAGTCTCGTGTCCAGTTCTGGGCTCCCCATTCAAGAAAGACTGGAAGAGAGTCCAGCAGAGGCCTACAAAGATGATCTGGAGCACCTCTCTTCTGAGGAGAGGCTGAGAGACTTGGGTCTGGTTAGCCTGGAGAAGAGAAGATTGAGAGGGGAACTTACCAAATGCTTATAAATAAGATAAGGGCGGGTGTCAAGAGGCTGGGGCCAGACTCTTTTCAGTGGTGGCCAGCGACAGGACAAGGGGCGACGGGCACAAACTGGAACACAGGAAGTTCCATCTAAACATAAGGAGGAAGTTCTTTCCTTTGAGGGTGGCAGAGCACTGGCACAGGCTGCCCAGAGAGGTGGTGGAGTCTCTGACTCTGGAGACATTCAAAACCCGCCTGGACGCCATCCTGTGCAACCTGCTCTAGGTGAACCTGCTCTGGCAGGGGGGTTGGACTAGATGATCTCCAGAGGTCCCTTCCAACCCCTACCATTCTGCATATTTGTGTAGTCTTGTAAATGAAGTTTGAGGAATGTGATTTATATAACTATTAAAATGACTGCTTGGTTTTCTTTTTTTTGTGACAACTGAGGCATAACTAAACAGAGCAGGAACTTAAAAATATTTATGGACCAATGCATATCCTAGGGAATAAAGTACATTATTTTCCATACCATTTCACTAATGAAGTATGCATCGATGTGCTAAAAGATGGCAGTCACAGTCAATGAGCAGAGATGTGCTCATAGGTGATAATAAAGAGGGAATGTAATATAGAGTGATAATACAGATATATCATACATATGGCACTGAGGTGTATAAAATATATATATGCTGTTCTCTTGTAATTTGCTCTTTACAGATAGTCTTGCTTCCAGCTAGGAAATACATTTTAATAGTTCTTTGATTTGGGCTTATCTAGAAGAGCAGAATACTGAGCATGCACCCCCTTCTTGCTATGCCAGAATATTAAGATGCAATATTTATTTATTTAGATGTAATTTTATACATTATTTCATTCTGTATTTCAGATTGTCAATGGGTATTTTGTGCATTACTTTGCACCCCGTGAAATGCCAGTGTTTCCCAAAAATGTCATCTTCGTTATTGATCGAAGTGGCTCCATGGCAGGCAGAAAAATTGAACAGGTAACTATCAAAATACTGACCTCTGCTTCATCAGTCACATACACCAGCCTTTCGAGGAAGTGACTGTGAATTTCACCTTTGAAACACATGCTGGTTTTGTACACAGCAAAATTTGTGGCCATATAGAAATGCATGAAAATATGTATGCACAGATTTAAGCTATCAAAGAGCAACTTTCTTCTGATATGGCTATTCTCACGGGTATCAAACATTAAGGCAGAGAGCACTTTTTCTGTCTCTGTCTTTGCAGACTATTTTGCTTGTGATTTTTTTTTCTGGAATTAAATTTAAAGGATTAATTTGCCTGTTTTACCTTCATTGATGACTCTGTATGTAGCTGTGCTAGAGAGCAGACAAGCCTGCTACAGCCCTCATAGGTGGTTTTCTGTGTCTATAAGTTAAGTGAATCGGCTGTTTTCTGATGGTCTCAACCTGAAAAACGCCATTAGGACTAAATAAGGGCATTGGGCTGCATCTTGAATAGTGCTGTAGAGAAACCCCCTTATTACACTGCAATTCCAATCCCAGTTCTGTCAGAGAAGTAGAAACATTCAAAGTGATTGTTTTCTCCTTGGAGCAGACGAGGGATGCCCTGTTGAAGATTTTGCAAGACCTCCGCCCAGAAGATCATTTCAGCTTTATCACCTTTAACAGCAAAGTAGTGGAGTGGAAGAGCTCTTTGCTGCAAGCCACTGCAGAGAATGTGGCCAGTGCTGCAGGATTCGTGCAAACTCTTTCTGCCAGTGGAGGTACAAGGAACCAACTAGATGCTTGTAGCCACACACACCCCCTCAATATAAGACATTGCTTAGAAAAAAGTTACTATTTTAGTCATGTGCTGCCACAGAACTACCATCAGTGCTCACAAAGCAAGAAAGTTTTTAATATTTGGGTGATGAAAGGCTGGTTATGGGAGTGGACAGATTGGTGATGACATTTTGATACGGGTATAGAGAGAGATGGTTACATCACATCTATGAACCATACAAGCCACAAAGCTTGGTTTCAGATTTTTATAACAGAGATCACTGGAAGATTTCCTGATAGTACATTTTTTTTCTACAGAAAAATGGCAATTCACTCAACATTTGACAGAAAATTGCTGATTATTTTTTTTTAATATCAAGGATCCCCTTAAAATAAAATGCATCCAAAGTTATACTGCTGTGTAAGCCACAGTACAGAAACAAAATAATCAAAATGGGCATGAAGCATTTAAATTGCTGCATCACTCAGTGCGCTTTGTTTTATTATTTAGTTTTAAGCACATCTAAAAGGCTAAATCTCCTGTTAATGTTATGCTGGTAGTATTAACGTAGGGTTTTTTTTTATCCCAGGTGCTAACACCAATAAAGCCCACCTATGCCCAGCTCTTTTCTTTGACTTCTCAAATAAGGCTAGGAGACATTTCTTAAATGTAGGTTAACAGATGATGGTGTGTTTATTTAAGCATGTTTTAATGGCCCTAGACATGTTTGTATTTCCCATGACTTATGTGTGGAAAATGCTCCCAAAAGAATACTCCAGCATTGCCGTTGCAATATAATACACCATAAGTAAGCCCAGTAGGCTAAACCCCTAAATCCTCATCTCTCTGAAGGATTACTTCCTGCAGAAAACTTTAAACAGCTCTGCACGGCTTCTGCAGATGAAGTGCACCGATTTCTTCAGATGATTACCATTTTTAGGTGAGTGATACCTGCTTTCTCATTATAGGCACAGATATCAATTGTGCCCTGCTGACTGCCGGAAGCGTGCTGGATAAAGCCAAGAGGCTGCCAGAACGGAGTGTCTCCATGATTATTTTGCTGACAGACGGCCAGCCCACTTCTGGTGAGTACATACTGGCCTCAGTCCTCTCTTTCCTTGATTTTTTTTTTTTTTTATCTTTTACACTTGCATCCCAGATGTTGATAGACATAGTATGTGTTTCAGAAAGAGCTTTGGTATAAGTAGGCTGGGCTATTGCTGGTTCTGTGTCAGAGAGAGGATGATTATGAGAGGGCTCTGGCAAGGGCTGTAAGAATTGATGGTAGAACCTGCCTGCCTATGACTACACGCCCTTTAGCTGTGAACTGTATTCCTAAATACCATTGGCTTCCCAGTTCACAAAATCAAGGGAATTATTGGAGATAATCCAGGCACAGCTGAAACATGAAAGTAAAATACTTAAAGCAGAAACATGAACATTTTGCATATGTTATGTACGGTCCCACTTGAGAGGTATTGCTTATATTTCTTCACTCTCCTTGCCCCAAAATAGAGATGTTTTCAAGGTGCCTTTTGTTTTGTATTCTTTTCTGTGTCTAGCTCTTAACCAGAGGGTTGAGATAGAAGTATTGGGTTAAATAAACAGTAACTCCCAATGCAATGGCACAAGCATCACTTGTTCTGAACAGGAGTTTGTCTAAGTTTTGTGTGGCACCAGCATCTCTCCAAGGCTAGCAATATTAATTCAGCTGTAAGCACTCTAATAAGATCAGTCTGCCTTTGAGATTGTGCGATCTGTACTGCTTTGGGGTTGGTTTATTTGTTCAGGTTTTTTAATAAAATTCAGCTCACGGTGCTGCCTGCTCAGCATAGCCACAGTGAGTCTCAAATATCCCTGAGCACATCACACCTCCACAAGTTGGCGAGAAATCAGGCCAGCATGGAGTGCCAGGTGAATAGATGCAGCGTTATTGCGTACACTGCCTTTGGAAAAGCAGGCTGAAAGGGAAAAGTCTGAGGTGCTTCCATGACATTGCTACAGGCAGTGACAATTCTTGCCTGGAAATGCTGATAGAGAAGCTCTCCATACAGAGCCATCAGCAGCTCTTCAAATGGGGTAAGAGAGAAGCATGGCTGAGGTAATTTGCAGTTTTTCTGAATTACACCATTAACCAATACATTATTGTCTGAAATCATGCTTATAATTTTTATGGATGGTACTTGTCTTCCCAATGCTTGATCAAGTGTTTCCAGCCCTTGCACTGTTAACTTATAGTGTGTATCCCTTCTGTCCTAAAAACCTCCTTTGGCCCCTCTAATCTTGTAAAATATTTTGCACTTAGCCACGATGACATGAGTAGAAGATAGTAAAAGTCATTAAGGGTGAGAATCAGGTTCTGACACTCCACATGCAGACTGGTGCTTTCATCTCCAACTCAGTTAATGGAGTTCTGTCCCATATATTTTTAATATTTTATTCTGAATTATTTTTAAAAGATTTTAAGGAGAATTTTCCATTAAACCCGCTGCTGTCTTTTTGTACTTTAAAAAAACAAATGAACAAGGGTATGTTTTTCTTTCAATTACAGGTGAGAATAATGTGGAAGTAATCCAAGAAAACATTCAGAAAGCAGTCAATGGGAAATACGCTCTTTTCTGCCTTGGCTTTGGGTTTGATGTCAGTTATAAGTTCCTGGAGAAAATGGCCCTAAGCAATGGGGGAATAGCACGTCGTATATATGAGAACGCTGATGCAGCCTTGCAGCTCCAGGTCAGGACTAAGGAGTATGCCAGAAAAGCCATCTATCAGCTACATCTTATGTATAGTCTTAGCAGCAAAACCACAGATTTTCTGACATGAAGAGTTGGTTTTGAGTTTATCTGTTAATTTTGGGGAGGGAGGAAGACAATTTTGGGGTATCTGAGGGTTTGTACTCTAACCATGACTTGAGGTTGAAGTCCTCCTAAAATCAGCTGCATTTGGAGAAACCTGGAAACTCACACATTTCTGTACCTCTGCAAAAAGACAAATTGTCCAGGGGAGGTGATGGTGGAAAAACTTCTGTTCTTGGGTCTGACTTCAAACTGCTTGAAGTACTATCATTGGAAGCTGTTTGTTATGGTTTCCCTAAAAATCAGTGGGTAGTTTGAGGCACCTACAGGCAAACTGGCTGTGCAGTACCACCAGACTGGGTCGTTCCTGTCCATCTGGAGAGGGGTTATAACTTTCAGGACACACTCTTTTTTGAGAAGCCACTTCTACCTGTTTTGGCTGGATGCGCTTAACACCAGCCCTGGTCCAGAAAGAGAAAGATTAATCCTCAGGATTAGTCAAGCTTAAAAAAATCAGATGTGAAAAGTGGCTAAAGCAAAACATCTCACTGGGTGGGATGGTGATAATGGGGATGCTGCCTGGGTACTTGAATTACCATGGGAAGTGCAGTTTATATGGCATTGCCAGCCTGGCTGGAGAAGGCGTGCTGAACCTTGGGAAGAAACCTTCCCCCCCTGCCCCAGGTTTGCAGCAGTCTTACAGTGCTGAAGAAAAATCTTTACTCCCTTCTTTTTAAGGGGGTTTTAGACATTGAACATACTGCTTTGCATAATTTTGCAGTCATTTGTGTGTGCTCTCTCTCTCTGCTTCTCTTCAGGGCTTTTATCAAGAGGTGGCTACCCCAATATTAATGAAAATTGAAATGCAGTATCCAGAAAATGCCGTTGAGGGATTAACCAAGAACAATTTCAAGCTGTTTTTTGAAGGATCCGAAGTTATAGTATCTGGAAAAATTAGCAATGAGCTTGATCTTTTGCCAGTAGAAATTAAAGCTCAGTCAGTAAGTGCTTAGTTTACTAACTGTGAAAAACATATGTCCCTTCTGTCTTTTATGGTGCAATAGGAGACTTCAGGAAATCTTTTGTGTGCAATATACGTTCTCTATTTGAGAATACAAACGATTTTCCCCTCCTGAATTTGCTACAAAAGAAAAACCTTGAAATATATCCACAAATCAGCGAACAGCAATTTTAATCCTTTCAAAACCATAATATGCCTTTCAAGCATTTTTAGGGAACTGGTTTGTATTTTTAGAATGAAGAAGGAGATCTGAATTATTCATCTCAAAAATGTTGAAATAGAACAATTTCATTACCTCCTTCTTTCAATATTGTTTCGAGTCCAGAAATATATATCCAAAATACATGCTTCTTTGGTAGTTGCATTTTTTAATGTGAAAGGACAAAATTGAAGGACAAAAAGGGCACTTTGGTACTGAAAGATGTTCTTTTGAGTCTAATAATGTGACAATCGAGGAAGTCTGGAACTGTTCTATTGATGGTCAGTTTTCTCCCACTTCAGCATGCTAGTGACTTGACTCTTAAAGAAGAAGCAAATGTCAAAGAGAAGGAGCAAGTGTTTCAAAATCAAAGTTACATCTTTGGAAATTTCATAGAGAGACTGTGGGCTTACTTAACCATTCAACAGCTTCTGGAAAAATCGTAAGCGATTTTAATGTTTCATATTACAAATTTCTAATTTCTTAAATCACAAATTCCTTATTCACGAATGATATGATTGGAAAACACAAAGAAACAGAAATATTTTTGCAGGTGGTATTAAAAATGTAGTCTACTGGAAGAACACTACATTACTGTATGAGGAACATGAGGTGCCTTTCAGTTTAAGATAGCGCTGTATCATTAAATGTGTACATATATGTGTATATACACGTATGAAAACATAATATAAACCATTCTTCATGACATTAATATGGAATAGATTTTAATTGCATGAATTGTGCTAAACTGTTGTTACACATCGTATATTTCTATATTTGCCTGTTGTCTGTAGAAAAGTGAATGGCAATAGCTAGTAAAGAGAACAGTAAGTATGTCTGTAAGACATTTCATAGTTCATGTGTCTGTTATTTTTATGTATTTGAACCATACAGTGTTGCAAACAATTAAGCATCTCCATAATTTCAAGCACATGAACAGCTGCGTTATCCCAATAAGACTACTCACCCTTCAATAATAAAAAATATCTGTTAAGACACAGCTAATATGAAAAAGAATCTGAAGATGACCTGCTCATAGTCTCTATACGTTATTTCTTCATCATTAACACAGACTTTAGTATTTCAGCACAAGAAGAGGACCAGAAAACCCTGGAGGTGCAAGCCTTAGATCTGTCTCTGCAGTACAGCTTTGTTACGCCCCTCACTTCCATGGTGGTCACCAAACCTGCTGGCCAGCAGCAGACGGAGCTGGCGAACAAACCCACTGAAGCTGGTAAATGGGATGTCGAACAGCCCCCCTGAAATACGCTGTTGTTATTGATAATGTGTTGTTGACCTCCGGTGTAGGTTCATTTTATGGTGATGTGACATGGTAATAAGCCACATCGGAGGCAGGAGTTCAGGGATTAGCTTCCTTCCAAAATAAAACATACAGGATTTTTTTAAAAGGTGAAGTGGCGAAATGGGCACTACTATTGAAAGGGAAAATAATTTGTTTAAATACTAACTAAAAGTAATTTAACAGTTGTTACTCAGCATCCTTTCCACTCCAGAGGGATTCTACACTTTTCTCTGTAGCATTAAAGAGGAAAAATGAATGCAGGGGAGGAAAGCATGCCATCACTAGGAGTCTTACATGTGATCTATCTACCTGTCCTTTAACACAAAAAAACCACATCACATGAAGCCCAACACCTGCTTGTCCCAGTGTTCTGGTTTGCACATGGGTAAAGTCATTTAGTGTTGACTGCATGACTCTAATCTGTCCCTCTTCCTTGTGTTAGATAATGAGAAGCCCAGCAGTTTTCCAGTTGGAGGTAAATGTTTTCTTCTTTTCTGGTAGCACATTTCTACAATAGTCTCTAATGAAAAAAAAAAAAGAGGTCATGGTGGTCGCTCTATAGAGGGAAGTGTCTGAGATTTGGAAAAATATGTGAAACAAAAATTAAGCAATGACTGCCAAGGTCTGTGCAGGATTTGGGTGGATAATATGGTCAAAGGGAGAAAAATCTTCCGTTCTGCCATTCCAAGTCTTGAAGGGCAAAACTGTCTTTATTCATGAAGAAAAGTAGTTCTTCAAGTGAACCATGCTAATGATGATTTCTGCTTCTTCCTACCATGTGTGAAGCATCTGTCAAAAAATTAAGGTCAAGATATTTTGGACTGACTTCTGAGGATGATTTAGGTATTATTTTCTCTCTTTCTGGAAATAGATCAGTTTGAATACTAATTTTAAACTTCCAGCATTATTAATCTGATAATCCGAGCTATGATAATACATCATAATAGCAATGCTTTTATAGGTGAAGAGCCCTGGTTTTGCTCTTTCACAGAAATGTATTGAGGGAATTATAATGCTTCCCCGTTCTCTGAAGGTTACCTGTTTCAAAGTGGTGCTGGAGAGTTTGATAGCAGAAAATTCCCTGACCAGAAGCACGGTCCAGTGACCATCCTGCCCTGCTCAGGGGGCACACAGGGCTTGGGCACTGCCCTTCCCTCAAAGCTCTCTTTGTCTGCAAGAGGAAAAGAGTTTGGGGCCACCTCTTCGGTAAAACCTGTTTCCATAGTAGATGCCAAGCTCTGCGTCGGTGTGATGACCAGGCAGGCACGGCTGCTCGAAGGCACAGGGATGTCCCCACTGGATCTGGGTTTGGCACCTGCCTGAGCGTTGCTGAGCACGGTTACTCTCCATCGTGACAGACCAGCATGGCTGAAGTGGCTGGGGAGGAGAAGGGGCAAACAGGGTGCTGGGTTACTGAGACCAAGGGCGGTTTTGATGCGCTCTTTTGGGTGGTGTTGCTATTTCTCATGTTGAGCTCATCTGATTTTTAACTGCCAGTAGCAGCTCTTGTCTGGGGCTGCGGTGCTCCGGAGGGACCATGTTGTGAGCCTCTGCTGGTGCTGTAGTTCCACATGGAGCCAGTCCCTTCGCAGAGCCTCCTGTGCCAGGTGCCCCCTTCCACCAGAAGCACCCGCCCTCGCACCAAGGACTGGCAACTCTGCTGCACCAGCACCACCGCTCCCCGCCTCCCCGTCCCCATGTGCAAGGCGGCGGGTGAGGCCCCAGGCATCTAGCAGACAATCAAATCCCTTTTTGCAAATCCCTTCCTCGCAAAGTTCTTGTCTTGTAGGTTTTGTCCATTTCCTTCCTTTGGCTGGAAATATTTTCCAGGTATCAGTGCTCATGTTCTGTGGACTTTATTACTGCAGCTAGTTTACTTTGGGAAAGGAAGACAGATGCAGCGGGAGAATTACAGATTTGATGTTTGAAACACTCCTATAAGGTATGTAATACAATCATGAATAAAATACTAATACTCTCTTTTCTTTCTCCAGATGCTTATAGACTGAGAAGTGGATCACCTCCTGGTAAGTGTTCCTCCTTTGTTTTTATTCAGAATAATTTTATAAAGTTCATCTCATATGTAGGTTCATAGCAACATTACTTTAAAAAATCCATTTTGACTGTGGATGCCCAATTCATATAGAATTTAGGTTTTCTTATATGTATTTCAGTCCACAGATATTTTATAATGAACTATAAACTTTGGAAAACAATCTTGGTCCCTTTTTAGAAATAAAAAATTATTGTACCTCCTGAAAATAAACGTGAAATATCTGGAAAAGCATGTATTAGTAAGCTGAAGGAAATGGGTGTAAAAAAAAAAAAATTACCAGTCCTAGCATTTGCTGAGTGAAGTCAATGTGGGGCAGAGCTGCCTGCACAATGACAATGCCTATCCTGCAAGGAGAAAATCCCAGGGCGCTGCAGCGACAGAGCTCGGCATCGCCATGAGCTCACGTAGAGCCGAGCAGAGAAGGCGCTGGCTGCTGCCTGCATAGGATCCACACACGTGCACTCGTGGCTGTATCCAAAAAAGTCAGCGGGCAGCAAGCAGGAGGGATTCCCTGTTTTAAAGGGTGGGGAGGGAGATGCAAGGCATGAGCCCAAACTAAGGAAACATTGGAAAAACCTTTTATTTCAGGTCGATGGCGCTCTGAGCCCCAATCTGGCAGCAACAAGAAGCTGTCGTCAGTAGGTAGCTATTCACAGTGGCGTGCGAGAGGAGCTGGGCTGGGCGTGCTGGGTTCAATGCTGCGTAGCAGGCATTGAAAATGCAACTCTAAACCCTCCTGCAGCTCCAGCTGAGCATTCCCCAGTGGCATGGTCGACCCTAAGTAAGCACTGGACGTTGTGCTTTTTTTCCCCATTGAGACATCTCGTTTCAAGCAAAGCTCTCCATAGAAGTCAGTGAAGAGCTCTGCTAAAAATGCTTCTGTCACAGTATTCTTTCCTGGTTAACTAGCTGACTTAGAGAAAAATGTTTCATTAAACTCTTCTTACTAATTTTAAGTATTTCAGTTGTCAGGTTAAAAGACAAAATGAGAGCACAACCTCTTGGTAAGTAATACATGAACTAGTCCCATTTTAATAAATAGTATAACTGTAATGTACAGTTTTTCATACAATAACGTTTTTTCTGACTGCACCAACTCTATGAAAACCCTATACCCTTTCTTGCAAACCTTGGCTGGTTCTTTCCATGTAAGTGAAAAATATCCCCATGTCCCATGAGAAAGCCTCTCTGGCTCAAGGATGTAACCACCAACAGAAACGTAGTACGTCAGATCTTCGGCCTCATTTTTTTTAAGGGTTTATTGTCCTTAATAAACTCTAAGTTTAAAAATCTGTTGGTTTTATTCATATCAAGATGCTGTGTCTGGGTATGC
>VFFE01006925.1:21089-33123 GCA_008921705.1 Burhinus oedicnemus
CCCTGGGGCTACGATTTGCATAAAAAAATGCCAAATAAAGTAAGGTTCTGCTGCCTCGTTTACATGGATAGAGGAGGGGGTTTCCTCAGCTGGACTTACCATGACAAAAAAAAATTTTACACTTCAATTGCTTTTAGCAAGTTTCTGTGATGTGGAAGAAATACTGCGAGCATGCAGTTTCTGCTTGCTGTCCCTGTGTGTCCCCATCAGCAGCTCTGGGAGCGGGGAGGTGCCAGCTCTGCCCACACACAGTCCCTCTGACTCCTGGTACCATCTGCAACATAAGGTCGGTTCTGGGCCTCCCCTTTGGTTATTTTATCACAAATTTTTCTTGTTTTGATTTTGTTTCAGGCAATACAAGAAAGATTACAGGCTTGAGTCAACCAGTGATCCTGTTCCCTGCTGGTCAATAGATGTAACTCCCTAGAAAAGAGAATTCTGGGAAAAAACTATGCAAATGATGCTCTTCCAAATATTTTTGATACCTTCTGTCATCAAGAAAACCACAGTTAAAGCCTTTCCTGTTACTATAGATAAATGTCACAAATCTTTTACCTCAAAATAATTATACTTTCAAGACGAGAACATGCTTGCTTGTTTGTTACTTTAAAATGGTTTATAATATTCAATCTGGATATGTTGCTGAAGATTTACGTGAGTGAACTAAATAAAATTGGCATCCTCAGCTCGCAGTTTGATATGGTCACACAGACTTAGGTGTCCGAATGAAAATAAGCAGTGGCATCACCCAATCACAGAATCACAGGGGTTGGAAGGGACCTCTGGAGATCATCTAGTCCAACCCCCCTGACAGAGCAGGTTCACCTGCAGCAGGTTCAACAAATCTGTCATGCAAACAGCAATAGATTTCTAAAATATATGCTCTCTACCCAGTTACAAATGACGGTGTTTTTGAACTATGTGTTTTGTAAAAGGAGTATGAAGTTTAAAGCAGTATTATGTATCATAGAATTACCTAGGTTGGAAGAGACCTTTAAGATCATTGAGTCCAACCATAAACCTAACACTGCCAAAACCACCAGTAAACCACGTCCCTCAGCACGTCTACCCGTCTTTTAAATACCGCCAGGGATGGTGATTCCACCACTTCCCTGGGCAGCAAAGGAAGTATTAGTTTACCATTTCTCTCATTTTTTTTTATTTTACGGAAAACAAGCAGCCTTGCTGTACTGGGGTTCTTTGCAGACCATTCTGTGACAATGTTCAGAGCTGACGAAATTCCCAATAGGCCCATGCGTGGGGGTGCAGCCCGCGCTGGCTGCAGTCCCCTTCATTGTTGCAAAGTTTCTGAGGCTCTGCTTTAATAAACGCTTGCAAAACAGCCATGGACTGGTTGCAAAACAGACCTCTGACTTCTTGCGAAGGACAGCATTTCAACCCTGAAATTTAGCAGCTGCTTTTGGCACTGTTTCATACAACATTTTGCAAACATTGGAAGATGTTTTACAAATAATGAAGAACTCAAAGAAAACGATGCGATGCACAAGGTAACGTTTCAGAGGAATCGTACATGCAGAAGCCTCTGTCTGTGGAATGCAATTTGTGGTTTTAGTCTTCAGTTTTTTTCATAAATTTTAATTCCAAAATTATTTTGTGTTTAGAATTTCAGTTCCTGTGTGTCTTTGAGCCCATAAATATGCCAGCATTGTAGAAGGTTTAACAAAAGTTGCTTTCTATCCTGCCAATAACTGTAAAAACCTTACTATTTTAAAGCAATGTACTAAAAGAGAAGCAATTTCTTGCCAAAGTCAGTAAGATATAGCAAACTATGTAATTAGAAGCCTGTTTTTTTAGAAGAACTGTGTAGACATGATGCCAGGATATGTTTGCATGAATTGCTTGTACTTCCAAGGTGCAGATTTGGAGATGCAGATTTGTCTGGACAAATTACACGACAATGTGGAATTTGGAAACGGGAAACACCAGATTGCTTGCTTTGCCACATCATAAACAGGCTTACTAATCTGAAAAGCAGGAGATTATTTCCATTAGAAATCAACTTCGTATTTGAATTACATGCTGTTGATGCTGGGTCTTATTAGTGGACTTACTGCAAATTAAAAATTCCCTGTTTTACTTATAGGATGTCTGCATTTCCTCCTCCACCTGCCTGCTAACTGCAGGGAAATAGGGAGCAGCGAGGCATGGCTGGGGGGCATCTTTCACCTGGTCCCCTCTGCTTTAAGAGAGGCTCAAGTGTGTTCAGACCATTCTTGAGAGCTGCTCTTCTAACCCATCTGCTAAAACCTGCAGTGCTGGAGGTTCCCCAAATGTCCCAGGCAGCCTGTGGCCCTGTTAATGCAATTCTCCCCTGCTGCAAAGAAGCAGATCCTGCTAACCCTGAGGGATGGGAAGAAAACCAGATGTCAGCCTTCCTCACAGCAACTTTTCACATAAATGTTTTTTTTTTTCCCACTTTCTACAGCTCTGCAAAGCTGTTCCTATCCTCTGGATGGCATCCAATTTGCCTACACTGAGTTGAGGTGCTGTGCCCAGAGCTGCACAGGGGACTGCACCTGCAACCGCCCACAGCTGATGGAGCCTCTCAGGTCTTAGAAGAGGTGCTCGCTGGCTGCACCCACAGGGATGTCTGTCTTCTCTGCAGCAGCCCTATGTCACTGGTGTGCCCGGGTACTGCAACGCCCAAATCCTTTCCACAGTGCTGCTTCCCCTCTGCACCTGTGCTTTCCATTCTGTAAGTATGTTCTATTTCACCCTTTTTCACTTGAATTGTGTCTTAATTTGTTGTTTAGTCGCTCTCCTCTCCTTTCCAAGCCCCAAAGTGATATCTGATGGGCTTCTGATTTCCTACGCTCTCTTCCCTTGCTCAAGAAGCTGAAGGCAGACACAATAATAAATATTTTGCCTTCTATAATTTCTAATTCTGATGCAGAATACACAGTATATCTCTCACTATTCTCTTTTAACCAGCATTGTACCAGTTAGCAGTAGGAGTAAAATTTTTATCTAACTGTAAGCATCTGTCTGCTGCTTCTCTCTTCCCTTACTGTTACCTTTAGCTACATTTGCAGTTATCTCCTATATTGCAGGGATCCTGGAAGAACTACATATTAAAAATGGGATTTTTCTATCTCCACCAGTGCAAGTGGGAGTTTCTCAGGCTGCCACAGAAGCCATGCAAAAGCAGACTAGAGCCCCTGAGATCAACTTCTGGCTGACAATTCAGTCACAGCCGACAAGACTCCTGCTGCCTCCAGAGATCTGCTTCATCCCTGTAGATTAAGCAGGAAAGCTCTGGCTCAGGCTGTGCCCAGTATCACCTTGTGCCTAAACTTTGCCAGCCACGTCGGTCGAGATCTGCTGACCACTGCTCTGGTTCTTTGCTTTAATGGAGCAAGAGAGTACGGGAGCAGCCCCGATGGGCAGTCCTACAGCTCCTGTCTCAGGATCCAAAATGGATCATTGCTTTATTTTGTTTTATTCCATCTAATTCATTATCTTAGAATAAAAACTCAGAACAATGTAAACTTAACCTTAATAGTTTCAATTTTCTGGTCTTCTCTCATTTCTTCCTGTTTCTCTTCCTGCCTTCCTCACTTTTCAGTAACTTTTAACTTTCTGTAGAAAATACTGTTTTCTTTCATCGTTTTTGTCTGAATTTAGCAGGCAGACATACCTTGCCACTGTGACACCCCCCTTCCCCGCAAGAATTGATTCTTTTTCTTCTTCTACAAAACTTCTGCATTTAGTAAAGGATTTTGTTCCTGGAGAAGGCCTGTCTCTCCCATAAATTTAACAGTAAGTATATTTTTCTTCTATTTTTTTCCTCTTTGATTTTTCTGTTGCATTTTTGTTCACCTCTACCTTTGTTCTTTCAATTTAATCCATCACATCTCATGTCATCTCTGTTTTTCCCACTACATTCCTCTTTCCTCATGTGTCTGCATTCTAGTTTCCCACACAGTGACTTTCTCTCCTTGTCATGTAACAGTAGGGGAATTTTCTACTTTGCCACGTGAGACCACAATTGCCTTGCTATGGCTGATTTGATTAAAAGAAAACTCGAAGTAAATAAGAAATCTGCTTATTTTTTGCTTTAGAACTAATAGCTTACAATTTCTTCCAGTACAAAATGAATACATAAATAAATGGGATATTTCTTGCCCTGAAATATGTACATAAATTCTGTTATGGGAACAGAGGGAGGAATTTTACTGGAAGACGGTCATGGCATTTCAGTAAAGAATCTTACACAAAAAAGATACTGTCCAAAAGACAGCTACTATTACTTAAATCTGAGTGCTGTTTGGAACTGTGGTATTTCATTAATTTAGAAAGATCTGGGCATTCAGAAGTTAGGTTCAAATTAAAATACTAAAATACAGAAGTCCTGGATGCTAACAGTCATCTCGAGTGATGGCACTGCACCAGCCCTCAGCACTGCACAGTCAAGTGGTCAGATGCCTTTAAGTGCTACTGAATTATCCTGAAACGTGTGGTGGTCTGTCAGCTGTCCTCTTGTGTGGAATTTCAAAATGCATCTGGCATCCTGGGCTTTCTGAAACCGGAATGAAAACATTGATAGCTGTTGGAATAACAGAACAAGGCATTAAGTACTGAGGCTTTTATTTAAATCACTCCTGACACTCCATTGTTGATTTAAAATTGGATAGAATGTTTCTGTTATGTTTTACAAAGTAACATTTTAAGTCAGAATTTTAAAACTAGTAAATCAATTCAATAAAATAAGGGTATTTCAGGGGATGAGTGGTATCTGCACACAAGCAGAATAGCTGTTTAGCACTTACAATTTGATCAAATGATGCAGTAAAACTCTCTGTGAGAGTCAGTCATATCTTGGCATTGCCGAACGTGGTAAGCTTATGTACATTTAATACTTCTTCAACATTGAAAAATATTATTCTTTCAGACAAATACTCTGTATACCCCTGAATTTGGAGGAAGTTGTAGTAGTTTAAAACAGACTGGAAACAATATAGTCTGTATGAACACCATCTATCAGCCCAGCTCCATTGTCATGAACAAACCAGCAAGGAACATCAACGCCATGCTTAGGATCTGTTCTGTAATCCTTCTGCCAGCCCCTGCAAGGGAGAACACAGCCATGGGCGTATGGAAACAGAAACTGCGCTTTGACGAGGTAATCTTTCCTATGTCTTTGCTAAGGATTTAACTATTTTTTACCTTGTTACTGTCAGCTCATTGTTTTTAACAATCATTGTGGCATCTGGTTTCTTGGGATCGGATCCAGGATGAATTTCAAGTATGGTGAAGTCAATGGGGTGGAAAAACTGTCCTAAAAATAGAAGCCAAAATTACCATTTCAGACATGTTGCACATATTAAAACAGAAACAAACCAAACAAACCCCAGAACTTCTACATTCCCATGCTGTTTTCCATGTCCCCTCAGGGTTTTCAATGGAAAAGCAAACACCAAGTTTCGTGTAAGGTTGAATATATGCCTCTGGTATTATTTACTTTTTATAAACCAGAATTCTACGCGTATCATCTGGATGTAACTTCCAGCTTCTGAGTGCACATTAAAATTAGCCGTTTCTAGATATCCTTCAAGATATCTTTTCAAGATATCTTATTCAAGGTATCTCACTTTGTGTCTTGTCTGTTCAGTTGTATTTATTACATACTCTCCAAGTCTTTAGCTTTTTTTTATCAAATAATGCATATATTGATCTCTGAAATTTTTGGATGTGATTATGCTCAGAACAAGGCTGACATCTAAGGAATTTTTGTACTCCTACCAGGATTAGCTTTTGCACACTTTTGCCCTGTCTGGTGCTTTGACTGCTATAATGAGCACAGATTTTATATTACTTAGTGAACTACAGAATCAAAGTCAAAGATGATGAAAATAGTGATATGTAAGTCAGTGAACTGTAACATGGTGTTACCCACATGTCACATGGGCTTTTGCCATTTTCTTGCTACATGCAATTCATACCATAGCACAGTAACTTCTGTGTGGAGAAGTCCTTTAGCCTGAGGAGACTGGAGCGGGAAAGTACAAGTAACATTCCAACCTTAACCTGCTCTTTTTCTGTTTTGTTACAGAATTTCCCATGATGCATGGACCTAATATGTACTACCACCAACACCTTGGCTCACTCTCCTTGGGCCTCAAACTGCATAGCAAGACTAAGAAGAGTAAGTTTGCAGCAGTTCGTAATTTTCCACAATTAATAAACTTACTGAACCAAAATGAATGTTTGCTGCCCTTACCTGATTTTCTAAGTGAAAATTGGACAGCAAGGGGAAATGGCTGCTCTCTGTGTATTTTCCAACAGAGAATGCACAGCACCAAACACACTACACTGGCAGAAAACAGCATTCACTGGGGTCAAAATATTGATCCCTGAATTACCAACTTCGCCTTCTACTAGAATAAAGAATGTTGGCTAACATGAGGAAAATCTTAGATGATACAAGGTGATTTTAGATGATTCAGTGATTTTAATACAAGCTAGTAAATCAAGATATACCTTAAAAACTTCTTTTCTTATAATGATGCCCTAACTGAGGTTTGACAAATTTTGACCAGGCAAACATGTATTTTCTCAGAGTGCGTGTACTTAGGAGAAAGGTGATAATGATGAAAGGAGAGATCAAACTGTTCAAGAGGATGGAGGAATAGTGTAGTAAGAAAAAAAATCTGTAGGTGGGATTTAGCAAGATAAAGAGGTTTAAAGATGTCAGTGAGGACAACGGATGCCAGTGATTTCAGCAGCAGCAGAGGAATTTAAGAAAAGATAATGCATAGAGTCTGAGCCCAGAATATTTTGTCAGAAATCTTAATATGGCCCATCAATGTCATCTTGGTTTCCTCCACTATGTCAATTCAGAAAGGCTAAGTACAAGATTGTGTCTACAAATTATATAGCCTCATAAGGAAAGACAAGCATGAAAACACTAAATGAAGTCATACCTAATAATCCATGGGTCTGTTCAGACAGTTTATCACTTTCCAATGTATAGAGTCCTAGGAAATCTTGGTGGAGAGGATGCTTTTTCCATACTTGATGCAAAATAATAACAAATGAGGCACCACTGCCCATTTTGAGCACCAGATTTTTTTCCCTATTAATTATCAAAGTTAAACTGAGGAAAAAAAAGAAAAACTTGACTTAGGGCATTGTGCTTCCCAGAGTTAACAGCAATGAGAAGAAACCTGAGAAGAAGAAACATGTTCAAGGAACAAACATGGCTTTATAAATTGCTTAGTGTTTTTTTAAAATAGAGGTTTTGCTGCAGAGTTTGGTCCATGTGAATTTGTGTGTTCACAGACAGTCCAAAATTCACACTAAATTAAATTAAATGACACTGTAAAAGGCTACCTAGCCTTTCAACTTTTCAGCAACGTGTTTCTACCAAAACTCATCGTCTAATAGTGCAATTAATCACAGATAGGTTAGTGATATGTAGACACAACACCTCATGCTCAGTAATAAAAATATTACTGATAAAACCATCACTTCCTTGCCTGGCTGTTACCTGACAGCTTTTCCTTTTGTTTTTCAGAAAAGACAACTCATGAACTCTCTAGGTTAGTGCTAGGATAAAGAATATTTGCCTCTGATTGTGTAAGTGATATCATCAATGTGGCTGTTGTAATGAAAAAATAAGTATGCTGTATGAATAACAGTTTTGCTCCAGTGCTCTTTCTGTTGCAGTGCCATGCTTTGAGAAGGCAGTAATTTTGTTCCAGGTACACAATGAAAATGTAAATGAGGAGGAGATGCTGCCCATTCCTTTTGCACAGGTATAAATGATTCTGTAATAGATAAATCTCATGAAAAATATACCTGCTGAAAAGGCAAAATGTACCTATTCTATAAATATCACAATCTCAATTTCTTAAAACGGAGATTGTTTACAGCACATTATTATGTCTTTGTTTGAAAGATTAAGCACTATGTCTAAAGTTACTCTTTAAGTATTTGCAAGACACTGTTGCATTAAACACAATACCAAACCTAGTTCTACCTTAGTCATAGTAATAGAAAATCAGGGAAAATTCTTCACTTACTTATTTCAAGCAGTGGAATTTATGAATACTCATTCAGCAGTTACACAACAAAGTAGAGAGCAGAATCCAGCAGGACTTGAATCACTTTCTTTTGTATATTCAGACAACCTATCTTAAAAGTATGTTATTGATCAACACTAAACAAAGTGTAGAAAGTAATACAGGACCCTGATAGTCTTTCGGTAAGCCTTACCCTTCTTCTTGCAAGGTGATTGAGTCCAGCCAGGTGAAACCTGTTTTTTCATTGCCATTCTGAATTGTGATCTTCTCAGGAGTTACTGTCAGTTTTAAATCCAGCTGCTTATTTGCAATGCCAAGTTTTCCAAAATACGTGTTTTGGATCTTTGCATCAGTATTTGCTCTCTTATCACCAATGAGTTCTCCATTGACTGTGATGCCTAATATAAAAAGGAAACATCAAGTATTGTTTTATAGACCGGACCTGATCAACTGATGTCAAGGAGCGTCATGGAAATTTAACAACTCAAGGAAACAAATAAGAGTTGAAAAACAGATCAGAATTACTTGTGCGTGTTTATGGCAAAGTAGAAAAAAGCTCTGGGGGCTGTTCTGTGGATTTCCACAAAGACAACAATCACTTTATTGAGAAAAGTAAAATCTTTCCTAGAGCACAAAGAGTCTTTGATGGGCACAAATAGCCTGTGTGCCATCAGTGTCTCTTTACCAGGTGTTCCATGAAATGGCAACTTAAGGATTATTTCATTGCTTGTACTGCTACTCACTGAGACAAACTACGTATCTCAACTCTCACAGTGGTTTTCAAACAAAGTTTATAAGTTCATTTTGCTCCAAGAAGTGAAAGCACAGTCATGGTAATGGTACCCTATCACAGCTACAGTAACTCCTACTAACTGCTGGGAAAAAAGCTTACACAGTATAAAATAAGGAGACGATTGGTGCCACTAAGGGCAAATCATGCCTGACAAACTTGGTGGTCTTCTACAACAAGGTTACAGCCTGGACTTGTGCAAGGCATTTGACACTGTCCCACATGACATCCTGGTCTCTAAATTGGAGAGACATGGATTTGATGGCTGGATCACTCAGTGGATAAGGAATCAGCTGGATGGCCACACTCAAAGAGTTGTGGTCAACGGGTTGATGTCCAAGTGGCAAGCAGTGACAAGTGGTGTTCCTCAGGGGTCAGTACTGGGACTGGTACTATTTAACATCTTTGTTGGCAACGTGGATGTAGAGACTGAATGCACCCTCAGCAGGTTTGCCAACGAGATCAAGCTGTGTGGAGCAGTTGACACGCTGGAGGGAAGGGATGCCATCCAGAGGGACCTGGACAGGCTTGACAGGTGGGCCCATGCCAACCTCATGAAGTTCAATAAGGCCAAGTGCAAGGTCCTGCATGTGGGACGAGGCAATCCCATGCACAAATACAGGCTGGGTGGAGAGTGGATCAAGAGTAGCCCCGAGGAGAGGGACTTGGGGGGTGTTGGTGGATGAGAAGCTCAACATGAGCCAGCAATTTGCGCTCGCAGCCCTGAATGCCAACTGTATCCTGGGCTGCATCAAAAGAAGCGTGGCCAGCAGGGCAAGGGAGGGGATTCTGCCCCTCTACTCCGCCTTGGTGAGACCCCACCTGGAATGCTGTGTCCAGCTCTGGAGCCCCCAACATAAGAAGGACATGGACCTGTTGGAGCGGGTCCAGAGGAGGCCACGAAGATGATCAGACGGTTAGAGCACCTCTGCTATGAGGACAGGCTTAGAGAGTCAGGGTTGTTCAGCCTGGAGAAGAGAAGACTCCAGGGAGACCTTACAGAAGCCTTCCAGTATCTGAAAGGGGCCTACGAGAAAGCTGGAGAGGGACTTTTTACAAGGGCATGTAGTGACAGGACGAGGGGGAATGGCTTCAAACTAGAAGAGGGTAGATTTAGATTAGATCTCAGGAAGAAATTCTTTACTGTGAGGGTAGTGAGACACTGGCACAGGTTGCTCAGAGAAGCTGTGGAGGCCCCATCCCTGGAGGTGTTAAAGGCCAGGCTGGGTGAGGCTTTGAGCAATCTGGTTTAGTAGGATGTGTCCTTGCCCATGGCAAGGGGGTCGGAACTAGATGATCTTTAAGGTCCCTTCCAACCTAAACCATTCTATGAAAAGAGAGAAATAGCCTTTAAACATAAGACATTTTGTTATAAGTATCCTGATTTTTTGTATTTTTAAAAATTAAAAACTCACCTGTAACTGGGTCATTTATTAAATTTAACACAGCACCTGGTTTTTCATTGATATTGAAACAAATGGCATCTTCTTTTTGTGGCACCGATATAATGAAGTGTGGATCTCCATCAACTGTAAAGGCAAGAGGCTGTAAAGGATCAGCAGGACCTGTCCCTGCCCAAGCTGTATGCCCAGCTTAGTCCAGCCTATCCTCCAAAGGAGTGGTGGGGTCCCAAGGAAGCTGCTACCATCTCCCCAAAGTGAACAACATCCTTTTTCCCCTCATCTTTCCCAGGTACATGATATATATCCTGTGTCTCTTGACCACTGCAAAATTTGGCACGTGGATTGTAGGTTCAGGAGGGCCACCTCTAGGTGCTTCTCTCTGAGGGCCGTGGAAGTATTACTGAGGGCAGGAAGTTCACTTGAACAGAGAACAGGCAGTTATCAACACAAAGCCTAGCAATGGGAAGGAGGACTAAGAAAATGGCCATATTTAATTTCAGTGGCTTGATCTTTAATAAAAATTTAGAGATGTTTAAAGTAAATTAAAATACCAGCCTCTTGGAAATGAAAAATGGCTGCTTTTGTTGAAAGGAAGTATCTGAAAGACTCAGAATTGTGCAATTTAGTCTTAAATACCCTCTTCTGTTCCCCTTCTAAGCAGACACTACTCAAAGTACTCACCACTGGTATACCATGTGGGGTGTGCTGCATATATATGAGATACTTGTAGAGCTGCAGTGTAAATTTAAAAAAAAAAAAGTTAGAAAAACTCACATCAAAATGGAATATTTACACACTATCTGTACAGTACATGTAAGATGTCAGTAAGTTAATAATGCTAGGGAAATTGCTAATTCCATCCTAGTTTTTAAAGCACATAGTCCACGGAATGACAGTTTGTGCCCCTTTTACATCAAGCAAAGCTTCAGGATTGAGACAGATGTCACTTGTAGTCTAAATTGTTTGAGGGTTTCCACAAGGTCCAAGTAATGTATCTGTAGGACACAAATGCCTCAGGCTTAAGGATTAAGCTGTCTATCAGCAAGTAAATGCAACATCATCCATTGAAAACTTCTGAGGTTTTGACATTTGTTTTTTTTCCAGAATGAATTTAAATCTTTTTAATGAAGACTTGAGAAAAAACAGAGAGAGAGAAAGATTGAGAGAGAGAGAGAACTGAGACTAATCTCCAGAATAAAAACTTAAATCTAACTCTCCCATTTCCAGGATTGTCCAACCAGCAATCTGAAAGGTCAGTTGCTGTCTCTCTTGAATAAAACAGTTTCTTTTTGTATAAGTAACTGAACATATTCATTTAGCCAAAGATGCTGACATCATAGTCCCTTGCTTTATATAGTTCCAAAGGAGATGTAAATTCAAGTCCATCCTCTGTTCCTGGGAAACAGCTTTCAGGAAAAACTGGTGGTTTGAGGAACTGGCATTTACTCCTACAAAGCTATTTAGCTGAAACTTTTCCATCTGGCATTGTTCAACCTTTAAGTGTGTTTTTAGCAGTGAGCAACATTTTAGCAGTGAGCAGAATTTGGTAGTATTTGTTAAAATCGAGTTGTAAACCCAGAAAAGGCAGTTTTTCTCTCTCTGCGGTAATTTCAGTTGTCTGAACTGGTTTCCTTTGACAGATGCTGCTTCATTCAGAAACTTAAACTAATTACTTACCCGGCATAACAGCTGTGACAGCCTGTGCTGTGAATGAAACAAAATGTTATTTTAGAGGCTAGAAAGAATAAAAAACAATCTTTACCCCTTCCTTCCTTCCTTCCTTCCTTCCTTCCTTC
>VFFE01006925.1:33143-53675 GCA_008921705.1 Burhinus oedicnemus
GTATGGTCTAGGATATAATGCAGTTTCCAAATTCATGTGGCATTTTTGTTCATTAGAATCTGGCCACTCGGGATTTAAAGGACTTTGATTATGACACCGATTTCACACAGAAACATCTTCAAGCAGATACGCTAACTTACTCATAATACATTATTTTTATTTGAAATATACCTGATTTCATGTAATATATTTCAAATACACCACAGTGCATGGTGTATATATGGTGTGTATATGCAGTTCATAGTATTTATAACATGACCTGTAACATTTGTGTTGTGTTTCTTGAATATCAGGGGCAAATATTTTTACAGAATCCAGATCTGGAGAGGTATTTAGATCACTTGGTTCATATTAGAAGTAGACTTCTGTTTTTGAGAGGAAGGCATTTCAAATATTCAGCTGGCTTATCACAGAATGGTTTGGGTTGGAAGGGACCTGATCTTATCCATCAGTTTTCTTCACCCAATGAAGACTAGTGCCTGTGAACGCTGAAAATTTGCCTCCTGAAAGAACCAGCTAGGGTATTTGGAGACTATACTAAAAAAACCCCATCTGTTAGCAAAGCTAATCCAGTCACACTGCACAAAGTTGTTCCAGACTGACCCTATTATACCTGACTGAGTTAGGCAAGTGTCCTGGTTTGAGCGACACAGGACTAATTTATTTTCTAATGCTTGGGAAAACTGTACTTTTAGAAGACTCTAGTGTCTGAATTTGTGAAAATATTTACTTTATAGCCAGCTATGGTGTGTGGGTTTCAAGGTCTCAGTGTTTTCAAACTTGCCAGGTGCAGGGATGAAGAGGAGCGAGACCCGGGCACTTGACCCACACTGGCCAACAGGATTATTTCATACCTTGAACATCACATTCAATAGAAATTAGAAAGTTTGCTGCGAAGTTCTGTCTCCCTTGATGGCGGCAGTCCAGAGAACTTCTTGCCCTGGTGCTGGACCCCTGAGGCCTTCCCTTCCTCCTGAAGCTGTAGCACTCACAGTGTCCAACATTTACTGTCCACTGCTGGGAGTGCACAGCTGCCTACTGATATCGCTGGCTGAGTATAATCCTTGTATATTTTATATTGGTATCGGGATCAATATTGGTTCTTTAGTGTTATTACTGTTAATTATCTAGTCTTAGTCTATTGAATCTGTTTATATTTCAACCCCTGGGTTTCCTTCTTTTCTTCCCGATTCCCCTTCTTGGATGGGGAGGGGTCATTGGGTGACAGAATAATTGTCTAAACGACAATAAATTGTTGTGGGTTTCTCAAACCGTAACAGCAAATAACTTGCCGTTTTAAAAGCAATGACTTTGGCACATTTAGTTTCTCACATATGCAGTAACACATCCTGTCACTGAGGTAAAGAAATACCAGCAAATATTTTAAGTATTGCCAGCTTTGAACATTCAGACGTTTTGTGTACCTTACTTAAGTCAAAGAAATCCATACTTACACCTTCACCTCTCACATCCACAGTCAAACTGTTTTGGTTGTTGTCTATAAAGCGCCCAGCCACCACAATCTCAGACCCATCATAGAAATGCTTAAAACTGTTTTTAGTTAGGTCTGCTATTTCATTTTCTGGGTAGTTTAACTCCACATCCGTGAGCATGGGATTTGACACCTCATCATAAAACCCCTACAGGATAAAAAAAAAACAAAACAAAACAAAACAAAAACATTTAACTCTCCTTGTTTCTTTAATTCATAGGTAGATCTGTGCGCAGAAACATCCTGCTATTTCAGCAATGAAAACTAAAAGTGTATTTTAGAAGAAATATTTAAATATTCAGTTAAATCTCAGAGTACAAGGCCTAAAAATCTACAAATAATGGAAATGAGAAAGGACATACAAACTCTTCAGTCTCACGAACAGAAAGGAAAAATACCTGACAATATGGTGTGAATCATGAGTTCCATCAATGTTAATCAAGAGGAATCCCAAGCTTCCCCCCATTTGACAGAAATAAGTTTCTACATCTATCCCCTGCAGAGACTTAAATGACAACATAAGCCAAAGGAGACTAGGTATTTGATTTTGGTGGAGCTTGCAATGAAATCCAGTATCTAAATTCTTTGGTGAATTTTTCAAATGGCTGCTATTGGAATGTAAGAAGTAAAAAAGGTCAACTCCGAACTGCCTATACCTGTTCTCGTGCCTTATACGACTATAAAATGCTTCAAAGGTACAGTAAGATACACTGGCTTGCACTAAGTTCCTAAAGACAGAATATCTAGAGCCTTTATGCTCTGTCATCCTTCTCTTCCCTTGACGTGACATTAAGTACATAATCGGTGAGGTGTGGGAGATATAATGACGGCAGCAATTTTGCTGCATGCTGAAGTGACCTTCAGAACCATGACGTGTCACTCTAAGCCAAGTTTTGAACCCTCCTCCCTAGCCCACAGTATCTCCCTTTTACTGTCCTTCCACTTTCTGCTTATATAAGGGAAGGGGAAAATTAAAAGCAACTAATATTCTGATTACAGCAGACTCTTGAGTATCTCAGTAACAGATCACACTTTGGGATTCTGATTACTTCAAAGTAAGAATGTCTGTATAGTTATCTGAATTAATGTGCATGTCATCTAATTTAAGTGGTGATTACTGTACCTGAAGCTGCAAAGCTGCATCAGAATCAGGATAAATCCGACGGGCCAGTCCTTCATTCTCCAGTGCCATCTTCTCCAAGAAGTTGTAATCAACACCATAGCCAAATCCAAGATTGTATAAGGGATATTTTCCTTCAATGGCTTTTTTTACATGCGCCTGAATGTCCCCAGTATTTGATATGCCTGCATCAAACCAGAAAAAGTTTGAGTTTGAAATAAAATTATCACAAAATGAAATGTGGCTAGTCACGTTCAGATTTCTTATGAGGCATTATCAAAAACTTGTTTTAGTAGTATGATGCTGGTGTAGTAGCATTTATATCATTAAAACATCCAGAAGTCAAAGAGGGAGGCCAATTTTAACCAAGCATTTTTTTGTTAATTAATTCACTCTCTTTATTATTTCATCCAACACAAACTTACCTACGTTTGGTTGGCCATCTGTTAACATGATAATTATAGAAGCGCTTCTCTTGGGCACAAAGTTTCCCTCATGAGCAGCATTCAGCATATGAATTCCTCTCATTATACCACCATATAAATTTGTCACTGCAAAGCAGATGTAGAAATTTGGTTCCAGCACAGACAGTCAAAATAAAGGCCCATTTTTCACTGCAATATGACAAGATCTCATTACAGTATGAAAATGAAAGATCTGGGTTTGCAAGCAGGGGGATGTTTAGACAGAAAAGTACCTGGGCTTTGGAAACATAAGGAAAAACAGATGTCATGTTCTGAGTAAATTTCAACTTTAGGAGTGTCTCATCAGTAATAAAAAAAAAAAAAAAAAAGCTGTAGCATTGTGTTCACAGACTGAATTGATAAACTAACTTACGCAATGACCTATTGGCAAGTTCAGTGAAGTACTTACTGCCTTCAGTGTCAATGCCCTGAACAAACTTCCTTGCTTCATCCAAATTCTCAGGAGTGGCCTTGATTAATGTTTCTTTCCAGGTGTGTACTTCACTACCAAACAGTATGAAATTGAAGAAGTCATCTTCTTTAATGTCATCTAAGATTTTTAGAAGTGCTTCTCTTGTCTATAGGACAAAGAGATTTAAATGTATAGTTCAACATTCAAGAAAATAGGTGCTTATAGATTTTACACGATTAATCTCTCAGCATTTGGGTATTTTTAACTTTTACACACTATGTTGTGCAAAAATTCTGAGCTTGTTCTGTCCTTGCCAGCTCCTGTGTCTATTTCAGAGTAACTCTAGTGAAGTCAGCCAGTTGCAATTACATCCGGTAAAACTTTGTAGCCGAGAGGAAAATCAGGTCTCACATCATGGGTCATTGCTTAAATTGAGGTGAGCTGGCATGGCAATTTGAGAGTGATGGGAAACGGGTAGCTACAGGTTGGTGGAGAAGCTCATACGCAAGCAAGCATGGATATTTTGATGCAGCACCAAAACCTGAAAATTCCGAGCATTAGCTTAGAATGAGGAGTCCTAATTATGAGAAGAGCTGACGCTTCCCAGAAGAGACAGAATGAACAATATAGATAATGCACATAATACTGTAGGCACATTTCATTTTTGGAACTGTCCAGTACATGTCACAGCTTTCTGGAAATGTTGATACTGAGAGTTTTGAACTAATAACATATATAAGCAAATAAATATAGCCTAAATGTATAGAATTTTGGTAATGCTTCAAACTAGTACTTATGGTACTGAGCATTAGAGAGGTCACAGCATAAAACCACTTGGCAGAGCTTAAGCAGCACATATGCATTATAAGCCACCATGTCCCTTCCACCACAACAGAGGCTCTTCCATTGGGACTTCATAGTAATGTAATAACTTACCTGTTCTATTTCTCTTCCAGACATTGAGCCACTAATATCTATTACAAAAATAACATTCTTGGGCAACTTTGGAAGATTTGTTGGTGCAAAGAAGTGTACAAAGTAGCCATTGACAATCTGAAAAATAAAATGTAAAAAGAACCCAAAAACAAAAACCAGACAACTTTTGTATATTATAAAGGTAGAATGGATAAAGAAGAAATTACTTTCATTTAGTGTCTAGTCCCTGAATGGACTAATAGGCTTTAATGGTCCTGACCAGTCTCACCTGTGTCCATGGGCCCAGTAGCTTCATTTAAGCGCAAGCCTGGGCCTTTAGTCCCTGCCTGAGCTACACTGTAAGAATGCCTGTCTCCAGCTGTGTCACAGCCAGACCTGTTCCTATCCATGGACTCCACTGAGTTGAACCCCATCCTGCAGACTGACTTCCCACCTTGACCTCGGGCTGCCTCATTGCCACAAACTTGCCTGATGACCTGGACAGTTTTTGAATTTGACTACCATCTCTGGGTCTGCCTTGCTCAGGTACTGCAGGGAGTGTGCTTGTAGCTGGCGAAGCCTCTGTGCTGTCAGCTGTGTTGTCACACTCAACTCCCTGTGCTTTAGGGAACAGCTGGCCCTTGCTGCACCCTGACCTTTGCTATGCAAGGTAAGCTGTTCAACAGTTCAAAATTTCCAGCTGTCGGATTTACCTGCAAATTATCTGCAGTTATTCTCTTCACATCATATCTTACAGTGAAATCCCCATCCAAGACAGACTGTGAGCAATTTGCACAGGTTCGCTGCTGATCAAGAGTTGGCTTGAAAGAGATATGCCCCTGAAAAGAAAAGCCTTCGTTAGATCTGAACCTTAATACCTGAAAATTTTCTACAGAACACAAAGAAGTTTGCATTTTTGTAAAACTAGTATATTTATATTCACAGACATGAGAATAACCTGGTTTATCAGGTTAGGCATTAGTTTGTATCCGTATGTATTTATATACTGCATGGAGATGGCCTTCAACTTCCCAGCTTGGAATTCAGAGATCATTTGCACAGACAAGCCTTTACTGCATTTTCTCTGTTTTTTTCCTCTCACTTCCACCGCTAGCTACTACAGAACTTTTGCACTGACATTACTATTTCAGAATTATAACTGTAATAAATTATGAATGCAGTAGTCATTGTACCTTTTTCTCTGAAAAAGTTTTTTTAATGATATTTTGTAGATCATTGGTGATGAATGTTCCTTCCGCTTCCAGCTCACTGATACCCTGGGGCTCAAAGATATTTACTTCAATCTGAAATAATAATTGAAAATTCATTGTCATTGATTACCCCACAACATATCAACATATATCAATATATACAATTTATATCAATTATATATATCAATCACTTATATCAATATATATCAACTTATAACAATATATCAAGTTATAAACAATGCTAGAAAGAAATAAACCTTGATAGAAATATAACTTGTTTGAAAGCTAGATACTGGAATTTTGTAAAATGTCAATAAATACTCAAGTTCTTGAAAAATAAAACCCAGCCATTAGCTGTGAGTTGTGCCCAACTTCGATCTATATTTCAGTATGCCTTCTATCATAGTGTGTTTAAAATAATGTTGCGTAAACTCTTATAGATGCTGAGTTTTGTAAGGATTTTTACACAGTACTTTCTGGACATACAAAGGAGAAAAAATTTGCCTTAGAGCTGGGTTTCAGCAAGGCAGATAGGAGTGATCAAAGACCAGTTATGGCACAGAAAAGCCACAGTATTCTAGAATGCAACACGTATATATCACGGTAATTTAAGAGGATGTAATTTCATAGTGGTGCAAGAAAGGTGTAGTTTGTACTATAAAGGTATATATAAAAGCAATTAGTCTTCTATTTTACCCCAAGACATTGTAATGGCTTTTTCAGGTTTCCATACACCAGTTCTTTTGGAGGCTTAGTAGCTGAGCCAATTTGTCAGGCTTACAAATGAAAACCTGCACTAAAGCACACTGGTGTGGACTCCCCACATGATTCGTCAGAAATATTATCATGGGCCTTTAACTTACCTGTGATGCAGTGGGGATGACCGTGGTACTCCACTTTCAACAGATGTACAGAATTTCATCATCTCTTAAGTCACAGACTAATTTCATACAGTTTGCCATTTACCTCAAAATCTTTGACAAGCTGCTTCGGTTTTACTTTGACGAACATCTCATATTTTCCAAACTGTCGCTTCAGCAGTTCCTCATATGTGAGTTCAAAAGTGACTTTACTGGCTGCTTCAATGTTGACTGAGACGGTGAATTTCTCTGTTTTTCTTCCTGAAGCTCTGTATTTAAGTGAGTAGAAAAAGAATATACTTATCCTCTTTCTCAGTATTTATTGTTTGGGTTGGTGGAGTATGACTTTCAAAAAGGAGTAAAACAAAGATGGGAATTTTGATCTGTTGCTAAAATCATACTCAAATTGTAGACTTTATTCAAGTTTCCCAGTGAGCTTATTCCCAGGAACAGGTATACAACGTCAGTGAAAGTTGCAGAAACGGTTTTTCTATAATTGCAGATACTGTCTGCAGAGTCAGAAGTTGTATTTCCTTTTTATAATTTACACTACAATAACTCTAACTTAATGACTGGGGTTTTTTTCCTGTAAGAAACAAACTTCAGAAATATGCCAGAACAAAGTATTTCCAATCTCACAATTTGCTATGGGATGATGGTGTGGAAGCCACACAAGACATCATTCTTACTTGACAAGACCAGCAGTCTGTCCCTTTGAAACAGCCTTCTCATATTGCTTTTTTGCAACTTCTTTTTCCTTTATAGTTCCAGGATAAGTAACACCATCAATTGTCCTGCAGATGAAAAAGTCCCAGTTTAGCTGAATGGTTTGCACCAATACATGAAAAGTTACTACAGGCAATTCTCTGTTTATTGATTGGTTTGTTAAAAAGCACTTTCAGGAATCTGAAAATGCCAAGATTTGAGCACTTTCACTGAAGTTGGTCTTCTCAGTGAATTTAGCTGGAATTAAGAGCTCTGTGCTTAGTATCTCAAGAGAATCTAAACCAATTTTTACTTTGAAAATTAATTGGATCAAAACTGGGGTGACAGCAACGCTACTTACACCTGCCATATTCCTACACTTCATCAGCTTGACCATCTTGTCTCATCTAATGGCAAACCGACTCTGGATGAGACCTGTCTACAGCTGCACATTTCATCCTTGGGCTCCTTACACCATTAAACAGGCGTTTCTCATAGAGGATTCATCTCATCCTATAATAAAAGTTCTAGCATACATTACGACGAGTAGTTGTGCCCTAAAAGCTACTGTTTCTTTTCACTGAAAATAAAACAGGCATAGTGTGATTAGCACAGATGGATGCGTTTAAACCAAATTAAACCTCATAGTGGTGTGAGAATTGCATATTATTGCAACTAAAGGTACAAATGTAAAGGAATAATTCTATTTCCTGCCTTTCATTCAAATATGATTTTTAAATGAAAAGATAAAATAAGCTATAATGCCATCAGGGAAACTAAGTAATGGAACTTTTCTGGTTTGATAACACGAGAGTAAGTAAGTGGTATTTCTGAAAAGGTGAATGGATCTCCAGAGATGATCCCCCATTCCCTAAGGTCCATGATGATGAATAGAAGTAACTGAAAATTAGTCATCTTTTCTATGGATGTACCAATGTTTGCCCTTCTCCACCTATCTTGCATGTTAAGTTAATAGTACCAGAAAATTACCCAGGAGGCATTTAGAAATCTATCAAATGACAAAGTAAAAAATAATATTTGGGTTCAGTTTCTCTCAGGTGCATTTGTACAAATTTTTAGGTTTCTCTAACAATATTGTAAAGATTACACACATGCTGAAGTTGGTAATGAAGGCTGTCTTAGGGAGTTCAACATCAAAGAAGACTTCTTTGTGCACGTTTCCACGATTAACAGCTCGACTGGTGATGACATTGTGGGCAAATCGGGAAGTTACTTTACTATCAATTTTCATGCTATAGATTTCTATCCCATTGATAACCTGTAGATTGAAGAATGAAAAAAGAAAAAAAGAGCTAGCTGTTACACTGATGCCTGCGTTAATCAGCCATAATCATATTTTTAAAAAGAAATCATGGCAGGACATTCTATCACTCCAAAGCAAAACAGGAAAGACCTAATCATAACTGGAGCACAGCTGTGTTTCCTTGGATATCTATCACACTGCCATCATGGTGCTATTCCAAGAGCTATAACTATAGCCTCCTTAACAAAATACTACTACCACAGCAAAGACACTGCCAGTGTAAGATCATGTGTTCTCCTCTACTGAGACTGTGACTTTTGTTTATGGTTAGTCAAAGAGCACAACAGCTTACTGCTGCCTCACTGTATTGGTGACTGTAATTATCAGCTGAGTGGATGACTCCTAGAGCAGGGATGTAAGTGGTCATCTTGTTTAAAAATAGACCTAAACAATTCCAGATGACTCCAAATTCCATTTTATGTTATTCTCAACTTCATCACAACTGGGGCTTATTCTTCTTTAAACAAGGAAATGGATAGGGCGATACTTATTTTCTTTGAATGCTCAGCTATAAGGTTGCTGTAGACTGTATGAAAGCATAGGTAACAACAGATGTGACTCCTTAGGCAACTCCACAACAACAAGGTCTGCTTCGTGCAGCAAAACCAGCACTGCAAAGAATCTTGGAGTTTTTATGGTGGGCCTTGTCTCTGGCTTAATAGAAGGTCCCCAAACAATCAAAGCATTTAAGCATTGCTGAAGCGGAGTCCAGGTGCCAAGTGGAATCAGCCTCAGAGATGAGGTCTATTGCCTTCCTTAGAAATAACTACAACATAAAATAAAAGTAAAAATAAAATGAACATAGAATGGATGTCTGTTAGAGATACAGAAGTTACTTCAAAGAACTTTGCTATTTATTCAAATACAACAAGGTTAAAAATCATTTGTTCATTCTCTTTTGTTCTCTGGGACTTTCCATCAGAGCTTGGAAAGGAACTGTCTAGTTAGTCCTACTGCGTAAACCAAGCAACTCTGGGCTACTCCCCTCGTCACACACACTCAGAAATATCCATTTGCTCAGACTGGACTCACAGAAACATGTTGTGAACACAGCAAGAGTATTCTTGTCACTACAAATCCTTCTCAGTAGCCCGGACAATACCAAGCCTTACTCACCAAGTCATTATCAGCATTTCGCTTCTGTAAAGAGAAAAACAGGGGAAAAAATCATGACTAAGGTAGGAAAGCTGCATTTGGAAATAAATCACTTAGCACGTCTGTAGTTGTCTTCTGCTTCCAAGTCAAAAGAAGTTGTCTGGGAGAAGGAAGGCTTGAGAAAGGTCCTCATTAGTAAACTGAGGTAAATTTGAGGGAAGAGCAAGTAAGGCATCTGAGGCAGGTATAATTATTCTGCTTATAGCATTCCCAGTTTTGGTGAATCTTTTGTTTTTCATTTGATGTTAGTGCACCTCAAATAGCGTGGGTTTGAAAAATAAGTTAAACTTTGAATATTGCTGATTTTGTATTTTGCTCAAGTGACGCAAAAAGATGTTATCTTCTTTTAGCTGAAAAACACTAATGGACTGCCTGAGAGATGAGGGGAGAGTGAGAGGAAAAGAGGCTTGAATGCCCAGTGCCATTTGTATTTAAATGTCATCGAGACTGAAGAACACACTAAAATCTGCTAATGCGGCTTCCTTGAGTATAGGTTGTCTGTGTGGTGACATCAAAGTAAAACCAGAATATCTTGTTCTGAGGGTAACATCTTTTTCTTGGGAATTCCTGTTTCTGGGTCCTGTGGTATATATTTTGTCTTTTCAAACTAATTCTCATTTGGAAGACAAAAGGGGTTTGTATCAAAGCATAAAAAAACCAGTTTGCACATTTTTTTCCAGTCACACACACATATCCAAACTATCAGGCAGACCCATCCTTACACTCTTTCAGACTTACTACTAAATTTTTCCCGTTTCACCGTAACAGCCTCTCATTCTAACGTGAATAGGTAAGATGGTAATTCAGCAGACTTACAGAGAGGAGAGGCGGTCACTATGAAAGGTTGCATGGAGGAAAAAAACAGCTGTCACGAGTTTTTTTGGCATATTTGCTCCCAGAGTAGGTGCAAATATCAGAAGCTCTACAAAAATACCATGTACTCTCATCTGAAAGAGAGAACAGGCTTCAAACATACTTACTTAATCATGTTAAAATAACAGCTTGTGTAACTCAATTCCTGTAAGCTCGACTGCAAATACCTTATCTCTTTTGGCTCCAAGAGCCTCATTTTGTGCAAGCTTGTTTACCTGCTCCACCAAATAGAGGGATAAAGACACAATAAAGTATCAGGTCAGATACACATCTCAGGTACATTTATGGCTTTTGTTACCTTTCACAGTTAGGAGTTTTACAGGTTGGAAACTGAGACACAGAGGGTTATTTTTTGTTATTTTTGGAGGGTTATTTTCAAGACACTATATTAAATCTATGGTAATGCAAGGTTTTGGGGGGGAGGCTTCTCAACTTCTGTAACAGTCTGGCCAAAAAGTCTGTATACGTTTCTCTAGGTTCATCTTTCAAACTGTTACTGCCATACAAGTGATTTCTGTGTGCACGTCTCTCCTGTTTCACAAACCCACGTGGACTTTTTCAGTGCCTGTGTAGAGTATGCCCTGATTCAAATCCTTCCTTTCCAGAACTGAAATAATTTTTCCTATATCTATACTCTCATTACAGCTAATCATTTCCCCTTACAAAACACGAACTGAGGTACGGGCCCTGGGAAATGAAAAACTGGAAGTCACTGAAATGTCAGTTTGGTACAAACTCTTCCTTAAAGTGGAATTACCAAGCAGTTTAAGAATACAAAAAACTACAAAAATGAGTTCTTTAGTTACAAATTCTGCAATTCTGACTACTACCTCCTAAATTAAAAGATACTTTACTGTAGTTAATTTTTACAGAATTGCTGTTGTGCACATTCTTTATCAGAATTATGTGTTCTACAGTAGTTTTTAAAGACTTCTGTTCTGATTCTGTAAAATTTTGAGAGTATTCTGCCATTTTCATTGAAAAAGAAAATATAGAAAAGTCTCATGGCGAAAGGTATTAGTTGCTTTGTACTTGGGCTAATCTTCAGTGGAGATATTCCAATCCACCTGGACATTGTCCTGGGCTACCTGCTCTAGCTGACCCTGATTTGCACAGAGGAGTGGAGTAGGTGATTCAGTGATTTTTTTTTCTTCGTAATGACTCATTTAGACATAGCTAGAGACCACTAACATCAAGGTCATTTTAAGCTATGTGGGCAGAAAGTGATCATGTCCCATTAAAAAATACGATATGCAATTCTAGACCAAAGTGAGATTTTAATATCCTCTACCTTGTGTAATTAGTTACTTGATAAAACATTTCTATAGTGTTTCCACTATATTTGCCAGTTGCACCAATTATTAAAATTTTTTCCACTTGTACAAAAGTTGTTTAGTACTGTTTTGCTGTGGCAACAGCAAAGAATAGAGGTACAAAAAATCTATAGAAATTAGAAGGGAAGAGCAGAGGAAAAAGGAAATTTGAACTCCCAAGAAAACAGGGAGGGAAAAGAAGGCTCCCATTACAGTACTCGCTGAAAGAAGCCCTGATTTTACAGCTTGGGAAACTAAAACACAGCATGACTAAAAGATTCAGCAAAGACCGTACAGTTAAATTGAAGTGACCTCTGGGAATTCACAGCACTGAATGAGGTATTTGCATATATCCCTAAGTACTACATAGAAAAATAAGGCATGAAAGGTATTTCCAAATCTACAGCAACATTAAAGATTTCATCATCCCAAGTGATGCTAATTTGAAATCACAGAGAAGAGACGACAATGCAGCTAAGCTATGAAAACTAAACTTCCTTGTAAGCTATGTAGGAGTCTTGCTGCTGCCAAAATGAGAGGGCCATAAAAGGCAGGCTGCATCATCACTACCCGTGCTTTGAATGCTTTGAATATATAGTTCTAGGGGTAGTTTTTAATCTAGAAAAACCTTTCCCACCCTTCGTAGCTGCCTGTATAGGGAACAAGGTGTACAAGTGCACACAGGGATCTTTGATTTGGATTTTTGTTCAATTTTCAGCAGAATGGGGTCTGCCAATTGTGTTTACCTGACTGGTTTTAAAAGCACCTTTGACAGCTTGAAGGTCATCAGCCAGACAGACTTCCAGCAATGCTGCAGCACTCCTCACTGGCATACTACTTGCTCAAAGGAGCTAAAACAGGGATGAGGACTAAGACCTTCACACTACATAGCAATCTCCTCCATTTCAGTCAAATTACATTTACATAAAGTACATAACAAAACTGGGAGAATCAACCGTCTTTTCTGTAGTGTTCTGCATGTACAGATGGTGCACTGCACTGAGCTTTGGCCATTTTCCATTTAGAAAAGCTTTACCATTGCAAGACATACAGAGAACAACAGGCAGTATGGTAATCAGGAGGAAAAAACTACATTATATCTGGGCTACATAATGATTAAATAATCCATGGCATCTCCAATTTGCAGCAATAAATCTCAAGCTGATTTTAAAAGGTTAGATATGATTTTCAAAGCTAAAGTCCAAAGCCCATAACCTAATCAACAGAAATTGACTGTAAATTGCTTTGTCCTGTTCTGCCCACTAACCTACAATGCTCCCTAAAGAGATCTGCCCTCTGTAACTTTTCATAGTATGTAACTACTGAATGAGAGGAAAATAATTTACCGAGGTGAGGAGTAGTGGGCCAGCAACTTAACTGAAGAAAATTAGGCAGAAGGTCAGGAAGCACTGCCTTACTCAGAGATCCAGTCAAAAACAGAATGGCCACTTTGAGGGACAGGGATCTACTTCATGTTATGCTAACATGCAAATCTTTTGAGAAAAATCCTACTGTGTCACTTGGATAGTAGACATATTTATCTGGATGCCATGTTACATCTCTGTTTTCTGCTTCTTGGAGGCATCTTTTCACTGATATTTTGCATTGCTTTACAGGTCTAAAGTCAGTTCCTTGGCAGCACCGATTGTTTTACACATTTAAATATATGACCACTAAAACATTTACCATTATGTGGTGATGACAGGGAAAATAGAGGAAAGTGACACTTTTAAAAAGAGAGATAGGAGAGCTTCTTCAGAGCTGATTCAAAACAGGCTGATTAGAGGTAAACTAGTCTGAATCCCAGGTCTGATCTTGTGTTCACTGGTAACAGAGAACACAAAGCTCCTGGTGGCAGCCCTGTATGAACTCTCTGATAAATGTTGATAAATGGCAGGAAGTTAATCTATGAAGAATGGGAGCCCCATACATGGTTGATTACTTACCTTGATGTTTCTGACATGTGTTACCAAAAAGTCTGATGATGTAAAGGCAGGAAACAATAATAAAATACAAAGCAACAGATGGTTTTCCATTTTGGAAAAAGGTAAGGTTCCAATCCGAACAATATGCATAAATACAGAATGCTTTGTTTACCGAGTGTTAATAAATAACCCAGTGTGAAAAAGGGGATTAAACATTAGGCATTTTGGAAAAATCAAATACTGAATTTTGAATTTGCATAATCTGCAGAATACTGTTATAAAATACCGTTACAGAATTTACAGACTATTTCAGCAATGTCTCTTCTATGTAGTATCTCCAAACAGAAATTCAACAGCCATTTCTGTACAGACAACTGAGATCGATCTCTGCTCCAGACTCTTTTCCAAACAAAAACTGTCATCTTTCTAATACCTTTTCAAAGGCTGTCCCTGGCTCAAATTTATTGCAGCCATAACAGAGGTTGCAGTCTCTTAAACCCATTTATGCTCCTCTTCAAAAACTACCTCCTGTAATCCTGCATATCACTCAAGTACCCGATTTAGGTGTCATTATTTGACACGTGTCCTGACTAGTCCAGAAACTTTATATTACATGTTTTCCTATTCATCTTCATGGCTGAAACCCCCACCCAAACTCCCAGGGTCTTGCATCTTACACAATCGATACCCATTCAGCCTACTGCTGCAAGGCCCATTTTCTTTGTTATTTTGACACCATTAATTCTCTCTTCATCTTTTTAACTGGTTTCATCTCCTCTGTTGCACGAAACACAAGCTTTGAGGACTAGGAGTTAAAAGCTCAGTGATAATAAAATATTCAAGTTTACAGGATTTGGGGTATTTTCTGTTTTTCCTGCAGTCAACTTTCTGAGGTGTGCAGGCACATGAGGGACACATGAAGACAGGTCCAGGAGCTCCTTTTAAACCAGCCCGGAGCTTTTTAAACCAATTCTCTGTCCCATCTCAAGGTGACAGATTGGCTCTGCAGAGCAGCTGGCCTCTGCCAGGCCTCCCCAGCCACCTCATGCCCCAGGGCACATGGCAAGGTGGCAGGGCTCATTGTGGTGTTGTCCACAGGGCTGTCACTGTGTTCCTGTCCCCACCCTTCCCCGGGGCTCAGCACACGGGCCTCACGCCAAGAACCCTCGTCAGACACTGTTTTAGGCGGGACGGCTTTGTTTCTCGGGCCGTAACAAGGGCAAAACCAGCCTCACCACGACGGGTTGCCGCCTGCCTCACGCCTCCCTCAGGCTCCCTGCCCACTCTTAACATGGCCGCCTCACCCGCTTCCAAAATGGCCGCCGCAGCGCCGCGAAGCGCTCGCACCCTGGAGACGTGCGGCGATCCGTCCTGCACGCCGCTACGGCGTACTCTATGGCAGTGGGAAGCCGTGGGCATCTCTATGGCAGCGGTGGCCGCGCTGCTGGGAGGGCGGACCCCGGAGCGCCGGCCGCTGGGCACTGACCGGGCCCGGGCGGTGGGAGGATGCCCCTGGCCGCCTACTGCTTCCTCCGAGCTGTGGGGAAGGGCAGCTACGGGGAGGTGAGCCTGGTGCGGCACCAGCAGGACAGCAAGCAGGTAGCGAGGGGCTGGTGGCAGGGGAATGGCCGTGGCCTGGTCTGGGGGTGCCGCTGGGGCCGTGGGCTGACGGGGGGGCTGCGGCCTGTGGCCCGGCCTTGGCATGTGGCCCTGACGACAGCCCCGGGCAGGAGCAGGGCTGTGGCCTGGTATGAGGTATGACTGCAGCCACATGAGCTGGGCTTGCCCGTCGAGGTATTCCTGTTTTCTTCCCTTGTCTGTGAAGACTTTTATTAAAGGTGTGGAGAAGGCTCTTTTAATCTCAAAAAACCCCAAACCAACACCCCAAAATCCTGGCTCCCCCCCCCCATTTAAATAAAACACTTTTTGGACTTTTTAAAAAACATATAATGCCATGTTTTGTGGAGGAAAACCTAGCTTTGGTACTCCTCTGGGTGACGGGAAAACACAGCCCACTCTTTTTAGCAGGAAGCAGAAAAGGTTGCTATTGGCTTGTTACTGCTAGTGTAGTCTCGTTAAGATATGTATGTGTAGTGAAGATAAAAATGATAGCAAGGATGGAAAAAACAGCTTCTGGTGTTGGCTTTTGCTAGCATCAGCTCTGCTGGAGGAAGACGGGCTTTGTGTTTGCTGTGTCGACTGCAGCAGAACCTGGCAAAGTTTTGGTTATGTCAGAGTTGAAGTGCAAGTGGTTTTTTTTCTTTTCCTTTTCACTGGAAATTTGAAATAATCTGTCTTGCCTGGCCAAAGCAGATGTGTTTGATAGAAAATGCAAGAGGATAAAGAAATGGGGATGGAGAACATCCACAGAGCAGTACTGCAGAAACCTTGGTTGTGAGCCTTATGCCCAGGATTTGACTAGAGATGATGGGAGAAATGTTTGTGCCCAATGGTGATTAGAAGGTCTGTCCTTTCGGGATGAAGGCAGGGAAGAGGCTGGAATCCAAAGGTGAATCCCTACAATCTGTGGATTAGGTAGCAGCGATGGCAGCTCTTGTTCCCTCCAGGCCAGTCACCATGGTGCATAGTCCAATGTCCACAGACAGTTGCTAACCTTGTCATCCTAAAAGTAAACAGTGCATTGAGGTGACTTTCAACCGTATACAGGTCCTTGGATTTCACCTCTTTGTCGTGCTGCTGATTATTAACATTGGCAACAGCCTTGCTTCCTTATCATTGTTACTTTATCTTAAATATTTGATGCATTTTACTGTGTCTTATCTTTTGTCAGCTTTTATAAACTTTCTTCTGTAGCAGGATGATTGGGATTTTTTGTTTTGGCTTTGGCATAGTGATACATGTTCTGTGAAAGAACTTATATTTTATTTAAGTATATTTGCTGTTAACTGAATGCTGTTTTTTTGTGGAGAAGGTCAAATGGATCCAAATGTTTAAAACAAAAAAAAAAAAATCCAATTTGTACGCAGTTTGGTATCAAATAAGGCGGAAGAGCATTGCAGTAGACTTCATGGGAATCTTGCCAGGATAACACGCTCATTAAACCAAATATAACCAATGCCAGGTTTAAAGTTAGACTATATGCATGCTTTTTGCATTTTGGTAGCATATCGTCTAAAGACAGATGCTGATATAAAACTAAAAACTTTGGGTTTCCATGCCCAAAGATAAGTTGTAGTTGGCTTGTCACATAACACACAGTAGTTACAGTGTTTCTATTTTATTTTAAACTTAGATGATGCTTTACGTAATTAGTTTTGTTATATTCCTCTTGGGAGCTGTGATTCATCACACGTTATAAGAATTGAGGAGCTTGTCTAATATCCAGCAGAATTCTGAAACACAAATCATGAGGTAGTGTTGATTTCTGCATAATTGGTTTTGTTGGTATAAAGGGGGCAGTCTTCCTCGACGCTAATTGAATGTGCTGGACTAAATTAATAGGGCCAGCCTGGGAAGTAGACACCCTAAGCAATTGCCAAGGACACTGAAATTGAGTAAGTAAAAATTTTTTTAGATGTTTCGATTTAAAAACTTTCAGGTAAGAGAGGGATCAGGTGTATACCATGACATCATTGTTCTATGGAAAACTGATCCCCTAAAAGTAATTACCACAAAATTTACATCAGGAAGGGGGCCAGGTCAGACCTAAATGTAGGTGCTGTGTGTGATGAACATGTGCTATGGATTTTATTGTCTCATCTTCAGCTTCAGTTATATTTTTGCTGAAACCTGAAATTCCTTAGAAATACATTTGATGTAGTACATATTACAGAAGTAAATAACAGCTTTCATATCTAGTTGTAAAAAGTTCTAAACCCATCTTAATACAGAATAAAAGAAATTTAGGAATGAGTGTAAGACCTTTTGGCTCTTTCAGTATAAGTCTCTACTTCCCTGTAATAGTTCATTTCTTCTTGAATAAGTTTAAGCCTGCATAGGGCTATGAAGATGATTAGGGGACTGGAACATCTTTCTTATGAGGAAAGGCTGAGGGACTTGGGTCTTTTTAGTCTGGAGAAGAGAAGACTCAGAGGGGATCTTATCAATGCTTACAAATACTTAAAGGGAGGGTGCCAGGAGGATGGGACCAGTCTTTTTGCAGTGGTGTCCAGTGATAGGACAAGAGGTAATGGGCACAAACTTGAACGTAGGAAGTTCCAGCTAAACATGAGGAGGAACTTCTTTCCTTTGAGGGTGGCAGAGCACTGGAACAGGCTGCCCAGAGAGGTGGTGGAGTCTCTGACTCTGGAGACATTCAAAACCCGCCTGGATGCCATCCTGTGCAACCTGCTCTAGGTGAACCTGCTCTGGCAGGGGGGTTGGACTAGATGATCTCCAGGGGTCCCTTCCAACCCTGGCGATTCTGTGATACGCAGAAACTCATAAATGCAACATACAGTTTTAAGGCAAGTTTAAAAAAAAAAAAGAAATTGTGTCTGCTTTCCGGTTTTTGAGATAGTGTTCTTTCAGTCCTCCAATTGCATCTCTACTTGCTACATTTCTTTTCCTGATAGAACCTTTTTTTCCTATTCTCCCATGCTTCACTGTTTTGTAGGCTTTTGTACAAAGCAATTAATCCCAAGTTAGTTCTGCCTTGGGGGACTTCTGCCAGGTACAAGTTTTTTTAAGAAAAGAATGAACAGACCTAAAAAGCTCAGCAGCATTATTTTGTGCATTCAGAAATTCAGCTCCATTAGGTATTTCTTGTAAATATGACAATGGGGAATTTGAAACTGAGATTTTAACAACTTTTTTTGGTTTTCAGATGTATGATCTATGTTCGCTGAAGTTGTGAGATGTTACTTCTTGAGTTTCTCCTTTTTTACGGAGAAAGTATGTTTCATTTCTGAAGAACTGAAAGGAAAAATCTGCTTTTCTTTAAAACAAAATGAAAGGAGTTGGGTTTGGAGCAAAATAAGTCTAGCCAGATGACTTTTATGCTACATCCGTTGTCATTTTTTGCATATGACTGCATACTTTCCTTAATGTTACTGTATTTTTAAAGTTACTATAGAAATGGCTTGTTTTGAGAGTAACTGTGATGCACAAACAGATATTTCAGGCTTAAGGGATGAATGATAGACACATTTAAAATGAGAGTGGGAAAAAAAAGATAAATGTGAACATTAGTCAAAAGAAAGCAAAACACCACAAAATTCCCATGCAGCGTTTTATTCAGGTGGATGAATGGAATAGCCACACCTGTCCCATTTTTACGGTGTAATGGTAGAAATGATGTATAACTGCTAGACAAACTGGAGTCTCCATACAGGATAATGTGTGCAGATTTCAAATACTGCATTTCCTTTAGATTTGGGGAATTCCCTAGGGCTTCTGCATAGTTGCTTTCATCTCTCATGATACACCTTGCAATTTCTTTTACAGTATGTCATCAAAAAATTAAACCTTAAAAATGCTTCCAACCGAGAGAGGAAAGCAGCCGAACAAGAGGCACAGTTGTTATCCCAGTTGAAACACCCAAACATAGTCACCTACAGAGAGTCCTGGCAGGGGGAAGATGGCCTGTTATATATTGTTATGGGCTTCTGCGAGGGAGGAGATCTGTATCACAAACTTAAAGAGCAGAAGGGCAAACTTTTGCCTGAGAATCAGGTGGTGGAGTGGTTTGTCCAGATTGCCATGGCACTGCAGGTAAAATAAAGTATAACTTTGTCACCTTCAGATAAAGATTTGATTTGGCTCTTTCTGCATTTAAAAATTCCGCAGTTAGCCTGCAGACTTTGAATTTCAGTTAGCATCTAAATACAATGGTTATTATATTAAAAATGTTCACAGGTCATTGCAGTCAAGTTAACTAATTTATTTGAGAAATTGCTATCATATTTCATGACTACACCTCTGTATCACAGTAGACAGTGGTAACCTCCAGGGTGTTTGCACTTCTAGTCTGAAATACTTCTCTGTTTTGAAAGTTTAGATTAAATTTACAAAATGTAGTTTAAAAAAAAAAAAGCAGATTATTTCAGAAGCATTTTGTGTTCTGTGCTTTGGTGTTTTTTAATGGTAAATTTAGACCACTAATTCGTAATTCCTATTAAATCTTATCTCACTCTGTGGAAATTTAGTAATTGGAGGTTATCAAACTTTAAAGACAATTGTTATAGTAATAAAGACCAGATATAAATGTTAACACAAGAAATTGGACAGAAGATTCTATCTTCAAGTTGCCTGTTGTGATCAGGCATACACAAGTCTACAGTACTGCCTGTTCTTGTTTATTATAAGACTAATTTCTTCCCTGTTTACACAAAGCTCACATTGTATTTTCTACTGAAATTTTGTACTTAAGACTAAGAAATGATTGTTAAGAAATGGAGGCAGCAGAAAGTGAGTTAAAGTCTGAGTCTTAACTTTACATTTTTATTTCTTCTTTTCTACTGGTTTGTTAAAGCCACACAGGGAGATTTCAGTAAATCAGTGCCCAGTTTCGTGTCTGTATCAGTCATTCTTAATGTTAATTCACTAGTACTGTCTTTAGCAGGGGCACTGCTGACTTTGGTAGTGATGTATGTGTCTTTTCGACGCTTGTGTATTCCCTCTTTGACTTGTGTAATGTGATTTTTTTTTTTTTTTTTTTTACTTTTCAGTGTAGAAGAACCAATTAGGAGTTACTTAACTCTATTTATATGTTTTTTTCCCCCCCCAGTATTTACATGAAAAGCACATTCTGCACAGAGACCTTAAAACACAAAATGTTTTTCTGACACGAACAAACATAATC
>VFFE01006925.1:53695-139506 GCA_008921705.1 Burhinus oedicnemus
AAAAAAAAAAAAAAAAAAAAAAAAGAAGTAGCACCAGTATTTTCAAGGAAATGATAAGAAATATACATCGTTCCATATGGTTCTTTGAGGCTATTTATTAGCTTAGAGTTGTAATACCAGGTTCCTTTTGATATTCACTGATACAATTATTTTTCTTTGTTAGATTTAGTCAATTATTTTACTGCTTCCAGATAGGACTGATCTTGCTGCTATGTAGAATAAGTGTACATTTCTGGCAGAGCCTGAATGGTGTTTTTAAGCTCCTTTTACAGAGATAAAAATGAGTATGTTGTGCACAGTCTGTTGAAAAAGCCCATTATCTTATACTCTCTGTATGTAAGCTGTTTAGTGGAGTGGATTTTTTTAATTAATATAATCTAAAGAGATATCTTAAGGTCTTGTTGATGATGATTGAGCAACTTTTCTTTTCTTTACAGGAAAGCAGCCAGAAGTCATAAGAAAACAGTGAATTCTAAACCTAAAGATCCTTGTTCTGTAGTCTCAGTGAAGAATGAATCTCATGTTACACACCAAAACCGCTCCTTTGAGCAAGCCAGGAAATACAAAGTTGTGAGAGATATATTTTTTCTTTTTTTTCTTTTTTTAAAAAAAAGTCAAACAACAAAAAAAACACCCATTTGCTTTTTCTAGAGAAAAAGCTCAGTTTTCTAAGAAGTGCCTTCAGCGTTTGTGAGAACATAGATCGGATTCCTAGCAATGTGTAAAATTCATATTAAGGAAGGAACTGTGTTTAGGCAAGAGTGGATGTAAATAAACAGCTGTGGATCAGTAAAACTAATTGAAATGTCTTAACTATAAGACGTTAACTAAACAACATCCATTTTTTCATTTGTGGGTCACTATGTGAATTACTCATGGAGTATGGGATGTCAAATATTTATTTTCAAGTATTTCATGACAAGTGGTAATCATTTTTAAATATATGGTTTTGACTGGAAAAAACTAATTCTAGGTACAACCAGAAATTGTTTATTGTTGGAATTCTTTCCAGTGGTTAGAACAAATCTTCTATAATGGTTAATCTTGTGCATGTTTTCTATTTTCTGAAATGAGTCTGCTATTGTGGGTTTAAGCTTTCAGTGCTGAAATACTGAATGTATATGGTGTAGTACATCTTAAAAACTGTTGGTACTTGTTGGCTTCTCCCTTATGGAAGAGCCAAGGGAGTACAACTTTTCTTTCGTGGTCCTCGTGAAAAGTCCTGCATGTGTATAAACCAGTGCCTGAAAGATGTAATTTGCAAGGCATCTTGTTAAAAATGAGGGTTGTGGCATTTTTTGAGGCTCTTAGTCTGTAATTGATCATAATTTCATTGCAGTTTATGTACTCTGGTATGTTAATGATTTTCTGTCGTGGTTTAACCCTAGCCGGCAGCTAGAACCATGCAGCTGCTCGCTCAATCCCCCCAGTTGTGATGGGGGAGAGCATCGGAAGAGTAAATGAGAAAAAACTTGTGCGTTGAGAATGAAGACAGTTTAATAGGTAGAGCAAAAGTCGTGCACGCAAGCAAAGCAAGGAATTCAATCACTGCTTCTTATTGACAGGCAGGTGTCGAGCCATCTCCAGGAAAGCAGGGCTCCGTTGTGTGTCATGGTTACTTGGGAAGACAAACACCATAACTCCAAATGTCCGCCCCTTCCTTCTTCTTCCCCAGCTTTATATACTGAGCATGAGGTCACATGGTATAGAATATTCCTTTGGTCAGCTGGGTTCAGTTGTCCTGGCTGTGTCCCCTCCCAAGTTCTTGTGCCCTCCCAGTCTGCTCACTGGCAGGGCGGTATGAGGAGCAGAAAAGGCCTTGATTGCTTAGCAACCACCAAAACCACTAGTGTGCTATCAATACTATTTCTCATCCCAAATCCAAAACATAGCACTACACCAGCTGCTAGCAAGGAAGTTAACTCCATCCCAGCTGAAACCATGACATTTTCCTTCAGTGCTTGGGGTATTCTTCCACACGTGTGTAATACCCAAAAGGTAATTAATTTTTTTGTCTTCCTTTTAATTCTAGAATGAAGATGACTGCATTATCAAATATAAATTTTGTCCCTCAGAGAAACCAGCTGTTGAGTTGGAAAGAAAACCAAGCAATAATGATTTGAACAGCCTGGGAGACTCCTTAGCTACAGTTAGTGAAGTGAATATTGATATCTTACCATCTGAAAGGATGAAGTATGGAAGTGAGAAGTGTGGCAGTGAGCATGTTTCAGAGAAGAATAAAGCAAAGTATTTAAATGTTCCAGGGAATTGTAAAATAACATCCAGTAGCCCACCAATTAAGGAAGATGGACTACAGCAAAGAGCAAAGCAAGCTTTTAAAGCTGAAAATGTTGAGTCTAAGCAGTTTTCTGTTGATGCTATAGAAGAAGATAGCGATACTTTGGACCTCCTGCAGCCTGTATCAAAAGACCAAAAGCAAACTGACATGGTAATGCATTTATGCTTACTTGAAACAGACTTTGAAATAGAATTAATGAATGGCCAGCTCTTAAAATTTAGAGAACCTGCTGCACATGTTTTTCTGTCAAAGCAGGATACTACTACTGATGCAATCATTGAGATGCTTAAGTAGTTAGGAGCCTTGGCTTCAGATTTGCAAAGTCAACATGGTACAGTAGTTTTAGGCTTGCATCTAGATGATGGAAATTCTGTGTTTACAGGGAACAACAATTTTCTTTTCCATCTGAGAAGAAAGATGGTAAGAATAGTTTTGTAACTTCTTTGTTATATGTTCTAAACAGGCCTTGCTAATATCGAGTTGGTCCTGATTTGGATGTGGAGCTAATAGGTGATGATTGTCCTTCCATTGTGTTTTGGTCTACAGTGAGATTTTTCATACACTTTTCTAATGAGAAATCATTCTATATTATAGAGCTTCAATTCTACTGAAAAGCTGCTAGCACCGTTTGTTCCTGTTGTAGTTCAAGTAAGTGTCCTTCTTTGAAGGTTTAGTAGCTTAAAAATGCAGCAGGTGTTTTTTCTAACTGTCTATCAAATAGGAGTTTATTGTGGTTGTAACTGTGATATGTTAAGGTGGATGCAGTCCAAATAGTAAAGTGGGGCCTGTGCTAATTTTTTTAAAAAAGCATGTACATGTAAATCTGGAAATGTCATGTCTATGTTTTTTAAAAATACTTTTACTTATTAGGATGATACCTGTTATGGAGCTTCAGGAGATGCCTCCCACTTGCAACCTCATAGTTCTGTCAGTGAACCCTCTCTCTCACGGCAGCGACGGCAGAAGAAAAGAGAGATAGCTGAAGTCTGTTCAGAGAAGGTACAGATACTCAAAAACTAGTTCTTTTCTTTCCTTTAAGACTCCTGCATTTTTTTTATCTTTAAAAATGGGACCTATTTTTTAAAAAGGGTGGGGTTTCTCTATGCTATTCTTGTTTCATGTGTATCTGTATAACTTCATTGGTAACAAAATGCAGAACACTTAAGATGTCCTTTAGAAGCGGTCTGTGTAAATCTTTGAAAATCTCAGTAACCCTCACAGGTGTGAGGTGGGTATGCCAGATGGGCGCAAGGAAACACAGTGAACTGTGGACTTTGCCTTTGCTGTGCTATGGTCTTTCCTAGAAATTTCCATCAGGAGTTCTCACTGGTTTTGACTACAAAATGTATAGCAGTAGTTTTTCTGACTGTTGTGGATAAGGCCACTTGTAGCGGGTAGTAGATTACTAGTATTTTAGAGCAGGCACGTGTAATGGCTGCCCTGAGCTTATGAGTGCAAACTCTACGCATGCACATAAGATCGGGCTCCTGTCAGTGCTTCCACACTGAGCAGAGAGATTTCTTTGGGAAAAGGCACTAGCTATATGAGGATAGAGAAGAGGGTGATTGGTTTTCAGTATGATATCCTATTTTTTTCTTGAATCTTTCTATTTGAGGGTGGGGACAGTTGTTGAAAAAGCATTGACTGAAAAATAGTCTGGGAGGAGGGGAGCAAGATGTAGAGATGGAGAGAAGGGAAGTGGATGCAAGCAGAGGTATGGAGAGGGAAGGATGAAGTTGGGAGATGTGGGGAGGTTACAGTAGGATCCAAAACCTCTGGCATCCAGCCTTACCATGCAAGAATGTCTTCTAGATTGCAGAGTACCTTAACTTTTAATAATAAAGGTGTAAATTCTTGCTCCCTTCTCTTTCAAGTTCAGAGCAGCTGCTCCTTGGCCTTTACCTTTTCCTTCTCATGTGAACACAAAGACAACACAGAGGTGTGCAGAGCACCATGCTGCTGAAGCCTCTGAACCTGTAAATAGCACCAAAACCAGCCAAGTTGCCATTTCAAAGGTTAGTGCTGAGTACTCTGTCAGCTTATTTCTGTCTCTTGTTCCTTCTGAGCAGTTTAGTCTCTACGTGTATGCACAGTGAGTAAAGAAACATATAGTAGTTTCCTACCTAATGGAAGTCCTCTCGGTGCAGGATGAGAAGTTGCCTTGCTGAACCAGGGAGGTCAGAAGCTCCTTTTCTAGAGTGTATATTAGTCTTGTTGACCAAGACTGTTTTGCAGTAAATAACTAACCATTTGTTAGATGATCAGAAGGTCTACTCTAATAGTGCTCTCTTCCATATCAGTTGAAAAAGTTTTTTTGCTTTATAGGTGATTAGATAACAAAAGTGACTGTGATTATTGCTAATTAATAGCAAATTAACTTCTTTTGAAGGAGCGGCCCTTGTCAGCAAGAGAACGAAGGAGGCTGAAACAGTCTCGGGAGGAGATGTTTCCTTCTGGTAATTTTTATATTTGCATGTTAACATTCTATGTGTAAGTAGGCCGATAACTTCTTTGTGAAGAAATTATAACTTGCTGTCTGTTCTTCACTAACATCTTCAGAAAGATGCACTAAGGGTCTAGTTCTATGTTAAATAAAAATTTCTGTTAACATGTCTGTATTTTTCTGCTTCTTACTCAGTTATGTTCAATTGTGTTTAGTGGTGACAGCTTGTCTTTGAAATGTACACGAAGCGCAGAATGTACACCTTTCAGATAGGAGCTTCGGTGTTTTCTCTTAGCAGAATACCTACCTGCCTGTCTTCTGCAAGGTGATAGACTTTTTCTTGCATGAGCGTGAAACTAATTCAAAATACATGCAGCTAAGTTGTAAATATTGTAAAAATGTCATCCTTCCAGTGATTCCAGCAAGACAAACGTCAAATAGCGCAGTATTTGAAGCAAAACCACATATGGAAAATGATGTTAAAGTTGCTCAGTCCTCATCAGATCCCAGTATTTCTCAGGTAAACTGGGGTCGTCTACTTTTGAAATATTTAAATGCAGGAACAATTTGGGAGGAAGATTATATTTTTAAAAAAACTCTGTGTATGGAAGAAACTCTCAGTCAATAAGAGTGCACGGTTCTCTGTAGATTGCTTTATAAGTCCTGGGGTAGAATACGGATGTCTGATCCACCTTTTTGTTTGATTAGATCAGTGTAAAATTCCAGGGTCACTGTGCATTTTCACTCCGCTTGTCAGAGATGAAGACTCTAGGGATCTCTTACTGATTCTTATGGGCTCTCTAAATTGCAGTGTTTATTTTGTTTTGAAAGGGAAAAACTTTATTCTGAACTATGTTGTAGTTATAGATCAATAGTCTGCTTTAAATTTCTATTAACAACACACTACCTTTAGCCTGGTACATCTAATTTTGCTTTTGTAGTGGTGTTTGAACATTTCTTATTTTTCTTTTTTTTTTTTTAATCTGCAGTCATGTTAAGTGCATACATTTATGTTCTGGCAAGAAGGAATAGTTGCTAGATGAAAAGTTAATATTTTCTGTTAGCGTTCTCTTCCTTGTCTAATTATAAAGGTTTTTTTTAAGATCTTAAACATACGTTGGACAAAATCTTCTGCAACATCAGGGGAACATTATTAATACCAGTAAATGCAGAAGAGGAGGAACTGTGAAGAAATTTTAGTCTGAAATTTCAAAGTGTAGGCTCTATTTTCCTCAGCCCAGCACTTGTTTTCCAGCTGTTTTACCCTACGTGTATATGCTTATAACTGGTATCTAAATGCAAAAACTTCGCCTGCATTCACAAACTGAGATTATGTAAGGTTGGTACACACTAGATGTATGTGCATATGCTTGTGATGTTTTTGCATATTGTGCTGTGCACTGAACACAAGACTGTAGAGACACAAGTAGTTAAAGTCTCCATATATTTTGGACAATGCTGGGAACTTACTGAACTGATAAAAATGTATTTAAATATAATTTTTAAATGTGTATCAAAGACCTATAGATGGCCTATGGGTAATGACTTTGTCCGTTCTTAGCCTACTATATTATAAACATACATGATTTAATTGCTTTTTATAGAGGCACTTGGTGAAGTATTTATAGGAGTTAAAACTGCACGACTGAGATGTAATGCTAGTTAAATAAGCATTTCATTAAGTATGTCCTGTGTATTAGCTTGTATTTAAAACCAAAGGTTGCGCCTTCTAAATACTCTCAAGCTAAGTCTGTAAAAAATATGCTTGTTGAAATAGGGTTTTTTTCTGTGTAAGAACAGTAATTTATGCCATATTGATAAATTACTTTTGACAATTAGAATTTTTGTCATTTATTCCCTCTTCACTTAGAGAAAGAGAGTAACCGATTGCCCTTCTGATGATGAGTTAAGCTCTTCCACAGGCTCTACAGATAAGTCTGATGGTGATTCCAAGGAGAAGTAGGTATTTTGTTTAATACTGTGCAAGAGTTTTCACTGTTATATTGGACCTTGACTTGGAGTGGAAAAAAATGGCAGGAATTGTTTTCATACTGTATCTGTACATAGTGAGTGACTGAAGAAGTATGTGATGCATAAAGAAAACAAGCTCCATTTAATTGTTGCTGTTCTGTGACTATGAACTTTCCATGCTGAACTTTCTGGGACATGTGATTGTGTACCTCTGCTTTTTGTCAACTGTAGCTTCCCAGGAAACCACTCTTCCAGCATCGAAGGATGTATACTGTTAGGATGCAATAAAAGCATGAGTTTAAAGGTGCCAGTATGCTTCCTTTCCACTGTGAATGAGGCTCAATTTATTTCTGATTTTGTCGGTGTAAGCAACTTTTCAACAAATGTTATTTGTTGCATTACCACAGGTGCAGCTGCACAAATTACAGTAGCCAATAGGATTGTGAATTGTTGCTTGGTGAATGGGCTCTGAGCCTTTGTTAGATGAAATAGTGATAATGGTGCTATTGGTGAAACTGCACCACAAAAAGTAATTTAACATGGAATGCTTAGCGACCCTCACTAAAATTATTGAAAGTCCTCTGAATGCAAGGTGGAAGTTGCATCACGAATGGTGACTGAATTACATCTTATTTCTTCTCTATTAGAAAAAGCAATATGAATGAAATGAATGACTTGGTGCAGCTAATGACATGGACACTGAAAATGGACTCTAAGGAGAACTCTGAATACTGTGTAACCTCAACTCCAGCCCCAGAGTTTAAACTTCATAGAAAATATCGAGACACTTTGATTTTGCATGGAAAATCACCTGATGAATCAGAGGCATTAAAATTTGAAGAGATTCCTTCAGGTCTGTTGCTCTGTTATTGCATTAAATTAATGGTTGTCAACTGCTAATAACCAAAGAAAACCTGCTAGTGGGCAACGGAAGACAATCCACTCTTATGTCTTCTCAAGTCTGAACAATGCTTACAGAAGTAAACATCTTTCTAAATAATCTTATGTGCAAAACTGCTCTAGTTGTGGTTTACTTGCCAATGAAAGGTATGTGTGATTGATCTGTGTAATTATTAAGAGAGAAGGCTGTTCTGCAATATCATTTTTCCCCGTGTGACTTAGAAGCTTCCAAAATGAACAGTTGGAGTTGAGTATTTTGAAATAAGGTTTTTAAGGCATTGAAATGATTTGATAGCTGTAAAGCTTTGTAATTATGGATAAAGCTGAAATTGTATGCAAAGCATTAAACACAGTGGAGTTTTGTACGAGCGTAGAAGTTCATCCTCATTGCAGAATTTGGGCAAGCTTATTTTACCTACAAATACAGGTGCAAGAATCGAATCACTTCTTATATTTAAGGTCTGGTTTAGACCTTATGTATGTATATGTATTCCAAAAAGCAAGGAAAAAAGTATATTTGCTATGACTGCACTTACTATGCAACAAGTGAAAAAGCTGAAAGTAGGTTTTTGAAGTTTCAGGCTTTCTTGTGCTTATTGTTTTAAATGATAAGGATTCTACTTGTAACTGTCTGGTGATAGGCAAAGCAATGGCTATTCTGCATAGCTAAAGTAAAATACATTGAAAGAGTTTGTCTCTAAACAGGTATGACAATGTTGAAGGTACACATTTCAGTGGGGTGGATTTTTTTTTTTCTGTTCATTTTTCTCACTCTTAAGTATTGTATAGTTAGATCCTCCAGCTATTTACTTACTACCATTTGGGATGATAGGGCTACTGCATTTCTAAGCTGAAACTTATTTTAATTAGATCAGAGATTTTATTTTCAGAAGGTGATCCATCCTATGAAAGGAGTGTTGATTTCCATGATTAAAAGAGCACGCTAGTGTTCTCAGTTCAGTTCCTAATGGGGGCCTCCCCTTGCAAAATGACTCTCTTGGTGGCAGCTTCAGCTCAAAGGCTGTTGAGACAAACAGGCAGATGGCAGAAATGATGCCATTAGTGCTTTACAGTGATTAAACTTTTTTTACACTTGCGGTAAGTATGAGTGATTGAATTACTAAAATATTTGGGTGGCGGTGTACTATTAGAGAATAGTACTTTTCATTCAAACAGTATTTGTGATACAGTGTACAGGAACCACCTGAAAGGAAGTTACAGGGACCTAATTGTGCAAACTGTGTCTGCATTGAGTTTGTACTGTCCAGTGCCTTAAGAGTTAGCATCTGAGTGCTTCTGATTCCCCATGTACATTTGATCGTTCTAGCTAGCCGGTTCAGATGAACAGTTATTTCATGCTAGTGGTCAGCTGGAATTCTGTGGTAGTAGAGTAATCCCATATTCTTCTTCTGCATAGAGTATGAAAATTGACTATACTGAAAGTAGTTATTACTGCATTATTATTTTTTTTTTTAATTTATTTTCTCTTTTAATAGACATGTTACCATTTCCTGACAAGATTAAGAGAATGGTTGAAATCTTGAGATCTGATGTGGTGCAAGGATTGGGAGTGAAACTTCTTGAGAAGGTGTACAGCATCATGGAGGAAGATGATGAAATGAAAAGAGAGGTAAATGTCTTTCATAATAAAATTGTTGAATTTCCTTATAAACCTAGATACATGAGCAGGGTCTTTACTCTCCCCCCCTTTTTTAGATATTGATACAATGGTGCAAACCTTCATTCTAGAAATTGTTTACGTAGTCATTGGCAGGCAAGGGCCTAAGTATACTGTCATTTTCAATCTTAAAAAGTTTGATTCTGAATGTAGACTATGTTCAACCACAAATTCTTCAGAAAGCATAGCTTTAGAATTGTACCATAGTCCCTGAGATTGTGGAAGATGCAAGGGATGCGAATAATTTTATGCTGTGATGTTTCTCCGATAATAATTTCTTTGACCTGTAATTTTTTGCCTTCACGTTGCTTGCCTTGTGCCCCTTATGTCCAAAGTGAGAAACAGCTTAATGTCTATTCCTAATAGAGGTCAGTGAGCAATACCTCCAGCTCATTTGATTCAAAACTTGGTTACAAATAAAATACTGCATGGGTAAGTATAACCTCTGGAGGTGCAATTTATATTTTAAATTGTTGGGTGGGATTTGGAACTCTTGCCTTCAGAAAACAAAGACTCCTCCAGTTTTCATCCCTCCCATCTATGATGTCAAACTTCACATGCTGCTTTCAGTTGAGTGCTTTGGTATTACTTTTTTTTAATATTTTGGTAGTTCCTGCTTTTTTCAACGTCAATAAATTTTGTGGTGTTGTGTTTTTTTTGGTTTTTTTTTTTGTGTGTGTTTTAAATAGCTGCAGTTGCGGGAGCATATGGCAGACAAGTACGCAAGTTATGGTGCAAAGGTACGCCATCTGAAATTTCTTGAAGAAAATGTGAAGTTCTGACCAGAACTTTTTCCTTAGAGAAAAGGACTGGTTTATAGCTCATTTGATAGATTGGACCAGCTTACAAAGCATGTTTATCCATTGACCTCCTTTGCTGGAATAAGGACTTGAACTTACAAAAAATGTTATAGTTTGTAGTAATATTTTTCATGTTAAAATGTGAACCAGGCTATCATTTTCTCAGAAGAGAAAGTGTTTAGTTGTTGTTGTAGAGATGGACACGACACCGAATATCAAGTTACACTAATTCTTCAATCCCCTTTATTTTACAAGCAGTGCTTTTTTATACACTCTACCATTCTACTTCTGCCCAATCCACTCTCACATCACGCGCCGGCCAGCCAATACAATTGTTGATCATGTGCTGTCCACGCTCTGGTCAAAGCCAGGATGTTTGCCAACCCTTAGAATGTTTATCACTGTGTTCAATTGTTTGCTCTGCTGTTCTCAGGACTCTCCAGTCTCTTCAAGGGTACACGGGTATCTGCTCAAGGTCAATGTTAAACTTGCATTCTGATCCCTCGGACCAGCCAAGGTTTCCCACATTTAGTTTATATTCTCTTAATGAAACTTTAAAAAGTTGCTTTTTATAGATGCAAAGAGGGACAGATACCAAGTTTTATATACAAAGGAGTGTCAAAAAAAAAATGTTTTGGTTTGAATTTGTCATAGCAAAAGGTTTTTAGTACGGTCACATACTAAATATGGTAACAAAGTCTATGCCAAGGCTACGGTGTGATAGGCTATAAGCTATTATGTCAAATAGTTGTGAAAATTTAGCAGGGAGAAACAATAACTAGTTTTTGTAGCACCAAAAGCCCTCCAGGTTCTGTAAATTGCCAAGTTTAAGTGCTAAAGGGTGCAGTTGTAATGCTTTTAAGCCAGAGCCTTTGCTTTTCTGTCTTGTTGCTAAGGCAATCACCAAGGTGGTGGAAAGTATTCGGTAACTGGATAAAATAAATCTGAAAATGTTTGGAAGGAACACAGCCGTGGTTACCATGGTCCCAGCTGGAGAAGTCTCTCTGCCTTACAAACACTAATTCCTTTTAGGAATGAGAGTGCCCAAGACCAGGGTTGCTTACAGAAATAGATGTCTTAGCTTTTCCCTTTCTTTGCATCTAGATTGTGTTGCTACACGTGCCCACGCATTGTCATGTACCATCACTACAGAAAAAGCACATGTTCTTTTTAAAGGATAAAGTCAAAAGGGAATTGCATTTGTAAAATAGAATTTTAAACGCACAACATGTCTCTTTCCCTGCCTCTAGCTTAAATATTGTAACCTCCAGCACCTATGAGGGAGACTAACATGACAGTAGTAAAAAAAGTGCAATACCTGTGAATCCTGCTGCCTCTCGCATATTAGATGCTTAAGTTAAAAGGTTTCATTTATATTATCCAGAGTCAAGATGTTACTTTCTCTACCCAGGCAAATTTAAACAAAAAATGCCACTCTGCAATCTCCTATCCTAGAACACTTTCCAATTCGTAGCATTTTTCAGAACTGTGGAGTATGTACCGTTTTACAGTACTTGTTACAACCTGACACTACTGCTGCTTGTTTTACACACAGGTAGAAATATTTTAGAAGTCCAGCTGTATATTCTCTTTTAGGCTATGGCAACAGCTTAACTAGACTTGATTTGATTTGCTGTGTTCCTTTTTAGTAAAATACTTGAGTGAGAGATGACCTCCAAGTAGCCTTCTACAGTTAATGCCCCCACCCCTTCCTTCCCAGTGACTTCACTGAAACTCCAGACAAAATTTAGAGAGCCTTCATGCTCTCTGCAGATCTTGGTGTACTCATGGTAGTATACAAAGCAGTAAGAAAAAACCCAAACACGAAGCCATGAAATATCTCCCAGTGGAAATGCATTTAAAAGATTTAACAAAGGAACAACATGAAGAACCACATTTTTTAGCTTTTAGCATGTCTCTTTGGCTTTCTGTCTCCTGGCTTCTTTTCTTCTGTTCCCGAATCTTGGACAGGTAGCCACTTCAGAGGATTGCAGCGATACATAGGCCACGGAGGGAGTGTTAGCTTAGAGAAAAGGAATTAAGTCAGAACATGTAAATCAAGATGTTAGATAAGAGTTTTGTACAGCTTGTCAGGAAAGTCTCATTCCCTGATTATTGTACCAATTAGTTAATTTCATGCTATAACGATACATACATAGTCTACATAGCTACATGCTTACGTAAGCCTGACTAAAGGACCCCCAGCTCATTGCCAGGAAGAGGATGACAGCACCCACCCTGAAGAAAAAGATACCCCTGGACTACTACTGGGGTAACGCCAGCATCCCAGCCCCTCTCAACACCTCTGTGAAACTCTCCCATTATCTGGCATCAGAGATAAGTAACTGTAGCAACACCGACTCCAGGGACATTTAGATCAAGAAAGAACTAGATGGATAATGATGCCATAGAATTATAGTTGCTTTTCAAAACAGTAGTGTGTGTGTGTTAAGTAGTGATTGGTCAAATCATGTATCTGAACACTTGAAAGGTGTAAGAACCATGTATATAACCACACTGGGTGTGCCCCAACTGGAACAGGACACCTCATGTGCATGAATAAGGAATTACTCTTGTAATTCTCTACTTTGCGTCCTAGCCCCTCTCCACAGTCAGCATGGGCCAGCTGCAAAATTCTTGTGACAAAAGCCTTACTGTCCTTTCTGTCATCAATGCTGTCAGCTTGACTTAAAAGTAACATTTCATTGAAATTAAAAACTAATTCAAAAGCAGTATTAAATTGCAGTGTTCTCTAAAATCTTACTAGCATTTGAGAAAAGGCACTTACTGGCTTGTAAAGCACTTTCTACAGATGAAAGAAAGTACAGATGTGTAGTAACAATCTGAATTACATAGCAAACATTTGTCTGTGCTGACAGCCCCTTAATTTAATGATTCTTTCAGGTTAAATAGTGCATGTATTTTCTGGTTTGGGGGAAAAAAAAATCCTTACCAAACATGATAAAGCAAATCCAGCCATAACTATGTAGACAGTCCATCCAAACTGTTCAGTGATGTATCCACAGATGAAACCAATTATCTGCAAAAAAATATTAAAAAATAAAAATAAAACTTTAAACAAACAAAAACATTTTCCATGCTGTGATTAAGTTGGGGGAGAGGGGGGTGAAGTTAAGTAGAAAAAGACATTTTTTTCAAAGCACAGTTCATATATCTTTCTAACCTTGTTTTCAAAATTGTAGGCCAGTAACCAAAGTAAAAGATTGAAAGAAGAAAAGTTAATCCATAACAGCCCTTCTGATTTTGTCTAAAGCTCTTAATGACCCAGAGAAGCCAAACAATCAGAAAGATCAGAAAACAAAATAAAGTCCTTTATGTTGTCACCCAGAGTTCTAGTATACTTACTGCAGAGACAAGAATGATTCCTTGAAAAATCTGTTCTGCTAATTTTTGGCCCTTGTAGTCCTGTGGAAAGAGATTAATTTTTTTTGTCAGTTACCCAAAACACAAGCCTACCAGTTAAACTCTTTCAGGCTCACAGCTTTTTTGTTCAACTTCCAAACCAGACTGGAATTATTTTTCTTACAGTGTCTGGATTTAAAGTGTAAAAGAATTAAGCTCTTAATTCCCTTAACACCTCCCCTACAATCTTGACCACATCATCTGAAAATAAAAGCAAGCACCTTCTGTTCAGGATAAGTAATGCAAGTTCAAAATATTATTGTAGTTAGCTTAACATCAGTAGGTAAAAGCCGTAAGACCCCAAAAGAGCACATCCTTGAGAGGATATGATACGTCACCCGCGTTTGCGTGACTTCACAAAACGTGGCTCTCGATGAAAACACTTTGCTTCCTGGCAAAGCTATAGAGCACAGACAGAAAAGTAGAGAGGGGTTTGCGTTGCCGAGCTCTGTATTACCTTCGTTTTACAGCACAATAAAGCTCGAGTATTCACACCAAAATACGGCAATGAGACGGGAGTACCAGCCCCAGCCCCACCAGCAGTTCCTCCCGCGCAGGTGCCGACACTACACGGAGGAAGGGGAACGCTACCGCCCACCCGCACACAGCCATGCCGCCAGCAGCGACAAGGGGACGAGGGGCCCGGGCACGGCCGGCCTCCCGTGGCGGCTGCCCTACCATATGCGTGGGGATGGAGCGGAAGCTGTTCAGCATGGCGGCGGCGGAGAGCGGCGCCTCACAGTCCTCGTCCTGCTCCTCTTCGTCGTCAGAACCCCGCGGCAGCTGCCGGCTGTCCACGTCGCCCTGCGAGGCGGAGGCGGCGGGCTGGTCCGGCGGGTACTGTTGCGGAGCGCGATGCCCACCGCGCTGAAGCGGGACCGGAAAGCGGCTGCCGAGGTGGCCGGAAACGCGCCCTCTTCGCTCCGCCTTGCCCTTCGTCAGCCTGAGGTGGTGCCCTCCTGCCTCAGCCATCCGCTCCGCTCCGCGCCGCCGCTGCCCTGGGCCTGGGCCCGGGCCTCCGCCTCTGGCTCCCCTGCGCCGTCGCCGGTAACGGCCGGTGCGGCGCGGGACGCCGTCTCCCCGGCAACGGCGGCTTCGAGCTTCAGGACCCCTGACTGAGGGGCCTTCAGCCGTCAGGTGCGAGACGCCCGCGAGGGTCGCCTGCCCGGAATCGAGGTTGACTTGGCAGCCTGCGGGCGGCCCTTCCCGCCCAAAGCTCGAGCTCTGCTCGCGAAGGGGTCGGTAGCTGCCGCAGCCCCGCTAGTATAGCAGGGCAGGCGCGGCGCGTCCTTCGCGCCCGGCGGCCATCAGGCATCGCGGCAGACGCCTGCGGCACTTTGGGCTGCTGGTAGGTGGCGGCGGCCGCGCGGACGGCGCGCTGCCGAGGTGGCAGTTGGCGGCGGCGTGAGCGGACGGTGAGGGGAATGGTGGCGGCGGCGGTGGGAGAGGCATCTCGCTGGAGGAAAGCTGGGCCCAGCTCGGCCCTGCCGGCCTCGGAGCGGGGCTCCTCGGGCCCCCGCCCGGGCCGTGCTTCCCGCGGACCGCGGAGGAGGAGCTGCGCGGGAGCTCCGTCGAGGCGGCGGCCCGAGGGAGCGCGGCTTGTGCCGCTGGGCCGTGCAGCTCGAGGAGGAGGCGGTGAAACGGCGGCGAGCGGTCGCGTGCCCAGCTTCGTGTGTGGAAACCGCGGCGCCGGTGTAGCTGACATTGCGGCAGCGTAGCGATGAGAAGGTGTTTTGAGTATTTTAGCGTGGGGGTGTGTTTGCACTGATAATAATTTCTGGAAAAGTCGGTTTGTGAATGCTTTCAGCACGGGCTGCTGTCGTGACACGGAAGGCCAGAAGTTGTATATATGTGCGTGCACCCTCAGCCTGGCTGCCGCAGGGACTGAGGAGCATTGCGACGTGCTCCATGCGGATGAGAGGCGTTGCGTTGCGTTGCGCTCCTGCAAACTGGGGCTGCGTGTCCTCCCCGGCTGCGGGGGTGCTGCAGACATGGCGCGCGGCGTTTCCTCGTTGTGCTCGATTCAACGTATCTTCCCCGCGGTAGAATGCAACAGCGGAAGGAAGATGGTTATGTCTGACACATAACAGTCGCAACGCAGTTTGCGGTATCTTAATTTGGAAATTTTGTAAGAGTTTTAATACAGAGCTGTCCCTGCTTCTTGCGTCTTGCATGTTGTGGTGTGAGTGCGTTCCGTGTTACTTGAGAGCTACTTCACGCTCCAGGGTGCGTAGTTCTTGTTCTCATTTCACAGTCACGGGTACCGTTAAGTAATGAATATGTGTGTTTGATTTGCATACTGAAATTGCATCATTGCTTTAAGTGTGTGTTCTTATCCCCTGGTAATACCTTCTTTTACACTTTTTTGTGTGATGACGCTTCAGCTGATACTCTGTTCTGCTTTACGTAGAGAGTGTCATGGTTTTGAAAGTGTGTGATGCTATTTGTTAAAATCTTTTAAACACTGTGTCCTGACAAAATCTTACAGTTAGTTAAGTATGGAAAGAAATGTATAATCTTTTGCTTTATTGCTGAGATGCTTCCAGTTCAGATAGTTAAATAAATTGGTTCAACAGTAAAAAAACCAAACCCGTACATAATCTTCCAGATCCTTTCCAGATCACTTTTGACTGGCAGAAGGAGTTTGGATTTGGGTTTTTTTTTGTGTCAGTGGCAAGATCTCTGTCTCCCTTTTCATCCCTGAGTTCTTCTTTAGCTGCATCGTTGTAGCTACGTACTTACTGAGATACCACACTCAGTTATTAAAATGTGACATATGGTTTTATCTTTTTAAGAGAAGGGAACATTTGCTGCAATCAGAAGCTGTTCTGATGCTCCTCGTGATAGGGTGCTATGCCTTGTGTGGGCAAGCAGTGGAAGTAGGAAGTGACTGACTTTTTTTTTCTCTTGCAGGTTTGCAGGAAGCTTATGCTAATAAAATAATAAGAGAAAAATGACATTAAGGAAAGGTATGTGCATATGTGTGTGTCTAATTTTTAAAAAATTTCTTTTGTACTTTTCTGGGTTTCCCAGTCTTGCTCTGGTTATATTGATGAACTTCTTTCTTTTAAATTTTCAGTGAACATTTCCATCCTTATAGTGGCTGTTGTCATATTTTTGCTAGTTCTTCATCATAACTTCCTAGGCCTCAGTGACTTCTTGAAACGGGAATTGGCAGGTATGTTGGGGTTTATTTGTTGGTTTAAGACTGGGGGGAAAGCACATGTTCTGGCCCAAGAGAAACCACCACGATGCTGAAATAATGTGTATGATAGCGATCAATCATTTACATAACAAGATATAATTTTTGTACTCTTTTATGAGTACATCTTTTTCTTGGGTATGAGAAAAGCAACTTCAGCTTGGTGGGCTTATCTGTTGTTGCTGGTCTGTGACTTTTCTCTGTCAGGAAGCCAGGTGAGATAGCAGTAAGGGTTCCTTCTGGCTTTAAAAGTCATTAAGATACAATTCAATTTGCTTAGCAAAGCCTTTTGATTTTTGTGAGTCTGCTTTTAAGAACTGCACATGGTCCCACAGAGCCTCTCCATGTACCTACTAACTGCCAAGTCCCAGTTTGGCACTCCTGGGAGCTGTTGCTGCTGGGTAACAGTTGTACAGGTGCTTCCCAGCAGCAGTTGCATAGGAGCCTGACAGGCCTTAACCAGGAATCAGCTGAAGTCAAAGCTGTTGAGCTCTGTTGTCGGAAAAAGGCACACAGAAGCAGAAGCCCAGCTTTGTGAACGGTAGAATATTGCCCACAAACTGCCAAGTCCCTCTTTGCTATGTTGCTCAAATTACCTAAAGTTATCTAATATGTAATAGTCTAGATCATCTGAAAGGTACCAGTATTGTTATAAAAAGTGCAGGTAGTGGGGAAATTGCTGCTTTTAGAGGTGATGTGGTCTAGTCATAAATTTCAACGCTGATCTCCCATTTTCCTGCACACTATGAGTATAAATTCTTGTTGTTTCAGCTTAGGTAATGTAGTGTGATCTGTGATGCCTGGAATGAACATGGGCTGTACTTAATGCCTTGATCTTCAGTGGGAAAATATTCACAACAGTGACTTTAATTTAGAATTTCTTCATTGATTCCTACCTAAGAGGAAAAGAAAGTAGAAGAAAGAGAGGGAAGGGTGATGTAGAAAAGACTAGAAAGCGGTTAGGGTAAATGGGAGGGGGAAGTCAGTGAGATTATAGGCATGGCAGAGGGGACCAGAAGTAAGTGTGGCCTGCTGTAGTTTAAGCCTTGTTTTAGTGCCTTGTTGTGCTGTGTGTGAATATGTACGGTTAAAAGTATGTAGATTATTTGTAAGTGTGATGTTTTCCTATTCATTAACATCTCGGATTCTCAAGAGCAGGTGCTATATTTTCAGTGCTTGATACTGGCATGCTGTAATCCACACCTCAGCTGAGACATCCAAGTGGTTGCATAGTAGAAACAACTGAGGGTGTTGGGAATTTTAGCATGGTAATAATATCTGTTACATTTGCATAAAGCAAGTACGTGATGCCATTTGTTCTCCACAGATTCAAATCCATTAGGACTTCAGCCTATTGATTTCATACCTGCAGTTCCCCAGAGGCTGGCAGATGAAAGGAATGATAAGGAGATTTCTGTGGTCATTGCAGCATCAGATGAGAGGCTTGGGGGTGCAATTGCAGCAATGAACAGTATTTACCATAACACCAGATCCAATGTGGTTTTTCATATTGTTACTTTGAATGATACTGTGGATCACTTGAGGTAATGATCTTTTAATTAGATTCCCACAATACTGTAAAATATAAGTGTCTCTGAGAAGAGGAAGAGATTACTTTCCCTGGAACTGCACTCCTCGAACTTGTTTGCAGTTCTATCTGCTGCTGCTTATTGCAGCTTTGTGACAAGGCTGCTGTGGGGAGTCCTGCAGTCCTTCCTTCTGGTGGTGTTTCAGGGATGGAAAAGAGTCATCTTTTCCAATGGGGTTATATCCAGCCAGTGGGCTTGGAGTTTGTTGATGGAGGGGTTGTAAAAGTTACTTCCTACATTTTGTCTAAGCAATTCAAATGCTGGCAATGAAGTTTCTCCATTTTTGTAGATTCTTCTCTGATCCTGTTAATTTTACCCACATCTGTTCACGCTGATATTTTTTGAAGGACCTGTGATAACAGGACCATATATTTCTAATAAACTAAGAATCAACTTCCTACCTTTGATGTGTCACAGCTGTGCAGTATGCTGATAGTGGGCATGCCCCTCCAGTCATACAGGACACCACCAACCTCAACCATAGGTTACATTCTATATGTGCGTTTGTTGGATAGGGAAGCGAGTGGCCAGATCAGTATCTGTTGTCACTGTCAATAGGCTCTCTTGCTTTTCATTTGATTTTTGTCTCATTTAACAAGATCTGTGCCTTTCTCCTGTTTGCAGGCTGTGGCTAAGTAACACTGCTCTGAAAAATTTGAGATACCGAATTTTGGATTTTGACCCTCGTGTCTTAGAAGGGAAAGTACAAGTGGATCCTCAAAAGGCAGACACCTTAAAACCAGTGAGGATGATGTTGGTTACTGTTTGCAATTATTAGTTAGTAACAATATATTTTGCTATTGGCTTTTGAACACAGCTACACAACTAGAGATCAAAACCAAATCTGTCAGCATGGAAGCAATCTTTTATAATCAAATTCCTAAATTTCAGTAATAATAAATTTTCAGATAATGAGAAGTGGATTTGAGTATCTACATATGCGTGCCTAGTGTCGTTTTTTGCTGCTAGCTACAGTGAAGCACAGCAGCTTGCATGTCAAGCACGCTAACACCTCAGAGATACTAAAGATATATGTGGAGAATTAAGAAATTCTAATATAGACCAGTTTTAAATTTAGTTTATCAATGCACAAACTCATAGGAAACCAGGAATTGATGGAACCTGTTTATTTTAAATAACTTATGGGATATTGCTGCCTATTTTACTTCCTAGATAGAAGTTGTTTTGGATATAAGTGCCGGGAGCATCAGTCAATTTCACATTTATTTGGACAATTTTTCATTTAATTCTTCACTTCTCTTGCTTTCTTGTTTTCACAGTTAACCTTTGCAAGATTCTACTTGCCCAATTTGGTACCTCATGCAGAGAAGGCTATCTATGTGGATGATGATATAATAGTGCAAGGTATGGGACCTTTTCTTAATCTTTTGCCACGGGTCTTATGCTGAGGTCAGTATGTCGTGTCTTACAGTAATCAAACAGTTCTACTTCAAGGAAAGATGTAAAAACTTTGTAAATATGAATGAGTTGCATTAAACTGAGTGGTTTTATCTGCTCTAGCAACGGACTGAACAAAAAGTCACTCAGCGCTTAGTCAGGATTGCTTTTAATTTTTCTGTGCTTCCTTCCATTTTTCAGATGATATTCTTGAACTTTATAACACTCCGTTGAAACCTGGACATGCAGCTGCATTTTCAGATGATTGTGACTCAACCACTACTAAAGTTGCCGTCCGTGGAGCTGGCAATCAGGTTAGTTTTATTCTGGTTCAGTGGTAACAATGTTACAGATCCCAGGCTTTGGAAACAGGCACTCCATTTTAATGTCCTTGGAGGTTGACTTCTAAATGCAGTGAAACTAGAAGTGTGACTGTGTCTACCCAAATCAATTTACACTGATGTTTGTGTTACAAATGACACCTGCAGTTTCTGTTTAGGCACAGTAAAAGCACTTTGAATTTTTGCTGTGCTTTGCAATGAGTGCAATTCCCAGTGTGGAACAGCAGCAGGTCTTACAACATCAGAGGGAGAATTTTTCATTTGTGAAAAGTACTTTTTTCTGGGAGTGGTACCATATTAATAATGTGGTATTATTAAGAACATGCAGCATTCCTTAAAATATGTAGTTTATATAATCATATTTTTTAAATGTTAGACCCCTTAAGCCTTCTTGCCCTTGTGTTAAGGGAAGGGGTATTTGCTTTAAAAACTTCGAGTTACGCTTGTCTGTTGGGAGTTGTGCAGAATTTTTCTTTAAATAGCAATTTGACCGTATTTTAAGCTAATTTCTACTCTCTTTTTTTCCAGTATAATTACATTGGGTTTCTAGATTACAAAAAAGAAACCATCCGAAAGCTTGCCATGAAAGCCAACACCTGCTCTTTCAATCCAGGGGTTTTTGTTGCCAACTTGACAGAATGGAAATTACAGAACATCACTAAGCAATTGGAGAAGTGGATGGCACTTAATGTAGCGTAAGTACCTCCAAGCTGGGGGTGACAGCAGGTCAGGGATTGGGTTATGGTGATGGCTTTTAACTGTTAAATGAAGGGCTGTGTATGTATCTGTGGATTCCTGTCATGCAGCCGCAAGTGAAAAATCAACTGATAAAGGGCCACGCAAGCATCCTTTCCCAACTTTCTTTTATCTTCTCTTCCAGAGAGGAACTTTACAGTAGGACTCTGGCTGGCAGCATCACGACACCTCCACTGCTAATTGTATTTTACAAGCAACATTCCAGTATTGATCCCATGTGGAATGTCCGGCATCTCGGTATGTATGAAACATTTGTGACACTGCTCCCCCAGTGTGTTTTTGCAGGTCTTGCTGGACACCTAGTTGATGATGCAGCAAATAGATCTTTTCTTCCCCTATTTTATACCTTGTTCTTTAAGAAAAACTGCTTTGTAATACCATCTTGGGGCTTGTGGGCCTGATTCTTCATGTTCTTTTTTGAAAAGGGGGATAATTCTTTAATTGATTTACACTCAAATTACTTCTCATTTTCCTTTTCTTTTTCAACATATATATTGTATGTGAAGCGATCATAGGTGTTTCCTCCAAGATTGCTGAGAGGAACACGTGTTCATATCTGTTCTGCTGTTGGTGAAACCCTAATGCTGGGAGAGCTTTCTTAGGTTTTGTTTCTGACGAAAAATGGCTGCTGAGTACATCTGGGTATTAAGGGGGTTTTATAGAACTTGGAAGTTAAGGCAATACATTAAAATAGATACTGAGGCAGATCAAAGTGGCATTCACTTGCACTCGATATTTTTTTTTCACTTTGTCCTGACTTCTGCCTCCCATATCACCGCCTTTCTCTATAGATGACAAGATTTCCTTTGTTAAAATCCTTTGTTTTGAAGTTTAAAATATTGCATGTTGGTGTTTCTGCTGCCTGTATTTCAGGCACTAATGCTTCTTTTCCAATAAAAGGGTCTAGTGCTGGAAAAAGGTACTCTGCTCAGTTTGTGAAAGCTGCCAAGCTGCTTCATTGGAATGGACATTTCAAACCATGGGGAAGAACAGCTTCATACACTGAAGTCTGGGAGAAGTGGTATGTCCCTGACCCTACAGGCAAGTTCAGCCTGATCCGCAGACATTCAGAAGCCTATGAAGCAAAGTAGAGTCAACTTGAATAACTGATGGCATTTTCTCAGGAAACTGCTGGAGCCAAGCAGAACTTTATTTTTAGCCAACTTGTATTACAGAGCAGTCCTTGCCTTCTGGAGCACGAGGTGATGCACTTACTCAGGTGCAGTTCTGAAATGCACAGGTCCAAAGGAGACTCACTTCACTTGTGTGACAGAAGATGCTACTCCAGCAGCACGATAGAAAGCAAGGGAAGGTCTCCACAAACTAGCACTTTTGTTAGTTCATTTCTTTCTATTGTGTGTTCTTCTGCTCTTTACTACAAGTCTTCTAGAGGAGGATCATTTTGCCAGCTACAGAAAGAAACCGTTTCTAAGAAGGAGAGACAACTTCAGCTGGTGCTTTCACCATGCAAATCTTGCACAGCAATGTACTGTAATTAAGAGCTGCTTGGGTTTTGTTCTGGTGGTTTTGTTGTTTGGTTTTTTGTTTGTTTGTTTTCTTATCCTGTGAAAGTTTCAACAACCCTTTCTTGCATGAAATCTCCCAACCATTTCTGTGTAGGTTTCTTGCAGAATTCTGCAAAATTGAATCTTGTTTTTTTGAAAGATGAATTTTTCAAGTATTATTTCACTATGCAAAGTAGTTTTAACTGCCAGTGAACACTAAAACATTTTTTGTAAAGTGGTGGAGAAAATCTTGTTGAAAAATAAAAGCTAATTTTAACATGTTGACTCAAACCTCATGTAAATGGCAATCTGATTCTAGTCTTGATCTGATAGATGAAGCGTGTTTCCTTTGTACTTAAATACAGCAACAAGTGATTGAAACTAAAGTCAGTTGATCTCATCTTTGCAAAAGCAATCTCATCCTAAATTGTGCAAAATGGGTTTTTTGGTGATCAGGCTGTATGAATTACAGATACCTTTTGTTATTGTTAAGTTCCTCATAGTTCTCTCAAGTGAGCATGGCTCTGCTATAGAAGTTTTTCCCACCATGCCTTTCCCAGTCTGGCCCTTTTAAACTCATCAAGTGAGATTCCTGTGCCCTTTTGCAGCTGGCTGCCCATTGCCTTTTATATAGGTAAGTTGTGGGGTTTTTTTGTGGTTTTTTTTGTTTGTTTTTGGTTGTTTTTTTTTTAATAGCTGTAGTGGTTATTACTAGCTGATATATCCCAGGAGCTATTGCACGAACTATTCCATTTAATACAGGTTTGAACTCAAGTTGCCACTTCTATTCAGTAATACTGCATGTGAACTCCTCAGTGTAAGATGTTTAGATAAAAGTCTTTGTGTTAATGCAGTGATGAGCTCAGTGTTGTGTGGTCCGAGTTACAGGGCAGCACAGAGCTCAAGGGCTTGTTCCTGTGTGTGCGCATGGTTTTAGCACTGCTTTATAATTTAAAATGACTTCCAACTGCTTGACTCATTGCAGTTACTGCCTATAGTTCTGTTTCTGTCATGGATGCTGATCTGTGGCTTGTTACCTATTGTTTCTTTTCCTGGGTTTTGATGAACTAGAACTATTCTTGTCCTTAAAGTGGTTAGGAGTAATGAAATAAGTTCAGTTAACATACACTGAAAGATTGTACTAGATCAGCTGACACCAGCTCAATTCTGATGATGAGGCTGTGATATAGCAGGCTTAAATGAACTGCATGTGTCTGTGTCTGCACTTGATCCTTTTTTAAGCTGTCTAGGAGGACTGTGCCTCAACATACATTTAGGGAAAATACAACTATCATCTATTAAAGAATACAGAAATCAGACCTTTAAAGTTAATACGAAGAAAACAGGTGCATAGGAGGAATATGCTTCATGTCAGGCATTTATTCCAAATGCTTATTTCATTGAGGAGCTGCAGGGCTTCTTGGTAATTCTCTTGCTACCTCAGTGCTGTTATAGGCTGAGCACAACAGGGAAATGTTTTGCTTTACAGTTACCAGTTGTTACCATGTGTAATAGGTATCATCAGGAAATAAGTCTTTTGTTCAAGAGCACTGTAAGAACAAGAAGCTTGTTCCTCAGTGAAGACAGATTACAAATATCATCTCTGTCACCTTTCCCAGTGCTTAGAATTAAGTAGCATTTTCCACTCAACCTTCACATATGAAAATTCTACAAGTTTTGCAAAAGTATACCAAAAACTGACTTAAGTCATGCTCCAGAGGTACAGTCCCTGTAATCCTCTAGGAAAAACAATTGAGTTTTGTGGAGGTAGGATGAAAACTTATCTTGAGATTTAATTGCTTGAACATGACTAGAATGAAATATTTACCATTGTTTTTCAAAGAAAAAGACAAAGGGTTTATCTTTTTGAAACTTCTTTTTATAAGGCAAAGCGAACAGACTCACTCAGTCTATTAAGAATTTTTTAAAATAGGCTTTTTTTCTTTAATACAGGAAATAAAGTTTAGGACTTAAAGCCTGAATACAGTCAGTTTCCTAGGCGTGTATAAAATCTGGAACAATCAAGAGAGATGCAGTATTGTATACATTCTTTGACAATGTAATAATTGTGAATCTTTGCAGCAGCTCTGGTATGCAGCATTCTGCCAACTTTTGCCACAAAATAAGCCTTTGTGACTGTTCTGAAAGCCAGTAATGAGTCTCCAAAAGGTGTCTTCACACACAATTCATTACACATAGTCTGTATTAAAATCGTAGGCATCATCTTCATCTGTCTTATCCAAGCTGAGTGACAGTGAATTAGAATGTTTGCTTTCTGAGAAAAGAAAATCATGTGTTAGTGAAACCAATGCAAGTGCTAGAGTGCTAGACTGTCTCTCAAGCAAGGTTTTCAGTACAGACCTGCTATCTGCTTTTCTGAATTTGCAGGACTTGTTTGTTGTTTTCCAAGCTTTGCTTTCCTGGTGACCTGAACTTTGCTTTCCTGCAAGTCAGAGAGGTTTATTTGGACATCGCTAATGAAGTCTCTCATGCAAATGAAACCTAACAAAGACTGATGATAGTGTGGATGTCCCATTGTATAGTTGGTCAGGAACACACTGCCTTAGAACTAACTGACTTAGAACAATGTTGTTTCCTTAAGTATGCAAAAAGCCCAACCCTTATCTCCAGGAGAAAGGCTTTTTGATTACTCCTGGTGGCTCCACAGTGCCTTCACATTCTGTTTACAGCAGGATACTGACTTGGGTACAGGTAGAAGAAGCCTTATGAAACACTGATTTACCTCTTTGACATCCTTTTCTTCTTCTTCCACGTCATTCTGATCATCATCACTTTCTGTGAAATCCTCCTCTTCTTCCTCCCCCTCCTTGCCTGTTTCCAAGTTTTCCCACTCTGATGCTTCCTCTATCACTTTATTTTCCTCTATTGTCCCATTTGTCATACCAGCTGATTGGAAAACGATGCTGCTTGCTGGACTGTGGTATTTTAAAGCTGGGAAAAACATAGGAAGTGTCTGTTAAGTCGCTGTTAGACAGCACCAGATGCAATGCCATTTTAGGTCAGGGCTAGAAAAAGACAGTCCTGCCTCTCCCTTCCACAGTAACTCCCACATAAACAGGTACAACAAAGCTATTCTCAGAGAACTGTCCTTTCTCTGAGGCATCTACAGAAGACTGCTAGGAGCTGAAAGACATGGATTTGAGTATAGACTGTACTGAGTAAAATGTATTTTGTTGGCCTAATTAGCCAGTGTTTATGTGCTCTTCAACATTCTTTTCCCCTGTTTCCTATTTAGGAGGGTTAGGTCAGGTGAGCAGAAACTAAGACCTAGCAGGGATAATTTATATTAAGACAGCCTACAGATGCACTGTTCAGCATCAGAATTAATTTCTTCCAAAAAGGTTCATATTCACTGGGTGTTGGCAAAGCTATCCTATAAATCCCAGGAGGACTTCCATTCAAAATCCCCCATTAAAACTGCTACTACCACTATTAATGGTAGCAGTGCATTACAGTAAAAGTCCCACCTTGAACAGTGTTGTTGTTTTCTTCTTCTAGGTTTTTTAGATTAAAGCACTCCAGCATTTCAGCTATTTTGTCTTCTGTAAGATATGGTGGTGGTCTCTGAGATCCTGGAGGTTCTGAGTGATACCTTATTTTAGCTCTGGGCAAATAAAATACCAGCATTAAAAAAACAACCAAAGATAACATAGTTAAATCACTGTATTTAAAAATAAAACACAGAGCATAAACCTCTCAAATGCCTCAGTCTAACTACTCATTTAACAGCAGTTAAATAGCTATTTAAATTTGACTCTGAGGTTGTCAATAACAGTATTAAGTGTATAGCCCACTCCTGAGAGGAAAAAGAAATGGCATACTTTGTCACCACAAATCATCTGCATGTAAAATCATGAGCTGTAAAAGCAGCTGAACCACTTGAGCAAGGGAATTAGTCACTCAGTTACTGAGTTACATTTATTCCCACCCTCAGAATATAGGAATGGCTATAAATTTCCACAGAAAACATGCCATATCCTTTCCTGTCTGTAAAAGAGGACTACATGGACTCAGTTTTTGAAAGGAAGGCAAATTCCCCTAACAGAGTTATACCAGGAGTCAGCAAACTGGCTATAGAGTCATGCGCAATATGCTTTGATCTGTCTGTGTATCCTTCACTACTTTAGAAAATTATCGATGGATTGCGTTCTCTGAATCTGTCAGCTGGTCCAGCTCTTTACCAAAGTAAAATGTGAGAAAGAAAAGAAAAAGCAGCCTCTCCTTTCTAAGTACTTCTCAGGACTCAGACCTTCTGCTGTGCTGGATTAACAATGTGAAAAAGGTGAGCAGCAAAATTCATAGCATACGTACCCTGTCCAGTCACAAAGTAGTATTTTAGCTATATTCTCTACATCAGGAACACCTCCCTTTTTCAGCATACCCCTTTTCTGAGCAAGTAAAGCTAAAAACTCCTCGGTGTTCCTGAAATCTGGGATACTAAAGTGCATCATTACCTAGTACAAAAGAAAATGGTGCATTCAGAACTTTTCTCTTAGTTTTAGGAATAAAAAAGCAAATCGAATCAGGTTACAATGAGGACAAACAAGTATATGAAGAGTTGTTCTTGCCTTGTATGTGGGAGTAAACGTTACAAAGCAAAATGCCTACTTGATCAACAAATTCATCTGGCATTCACACAGCTTAGTGGATGTACAGAGACAGCACACTGGTTTGTGAAAAAACAGTTATCACGGAACTGAATGGGAATTAGGCTTAGGTTCAACTACTTGAAACTAGAGTGAAATCAGAGTTGGATCTGAGGTCTTCACTGTAATAATAAGAAGCAGTCAGACTATCTTCATTTTTCACTCTGTGATACTGTGATGAGAACTTAAAAGCAGGGTTTTTTTAAAAATCAAAAGTTACTGGTAAAATGGACTCTGGCTGACAGGTTTGTGGCATCCTGTTTCTGCCTTCCATTTATGAGGATGAAAGACCACGCTTAGTGTTGATTACATTAGCCAAAGTTTGCCACTCTTATATAGCCAGGAGAAAGCAGTGCTAAAGCTACCAGAATTAGTTGAAGTGAAACCAACTTCCGTTACTGGCCTAAGAAACCTACAGAGAAGTCACATGCAGTGGAAAAAGATGGAGCTCACCTGCTGTTTACTACAGTGATTTAGAATGGCATCTACTCCTTCAAGCACATCTGCTGAGCCTGATTCTTCAGTGGTGTCTATGATACTTCTCAAGGCCAGAGCCAGGGCATTGTTGGAAGGATCTGCAATTATACTTGGACTGTCTAACATCTTTGTCTGTTTATCAATGTGCACAATTTGCATGGACCTAATGAAAGACAAATGCACTGTGAGTAGATAAAGGTAATCAACTAGGAAAGGACTGGTAATAGTGAGGGATGCAAGATACAAAGTTCATTGTTGGACTGAATGCACTTCGTACAGAGTCAGTTTCAATGTTTTCTCATCATATGCTTTGGATAGGACAGCAATCTAAATGTACAAAAAGAGCAAGCACACACACTATTCTCTTGTGACAGCTTGCATCACACAGATCAGTATCTTTCACCCTAGCAAACTGAAATGTGCATTTAAAACTGCACACAGGGGCATACTTTGCCCTTAATGGATGGGTGTTGTACACAAACTCAAGGTAATCAGAACACAACAACAAATAGGGAAATAAACAGCTTTTATCAGACTCAGCTTACTTGGTAACACCTCTTGTTAGGCCAACATTGCAAGCACGAACTCCTTTAAGACTGTTGATTATGCTGCTCTTTCCCACATTAGGGAACCCTGAAGAAAACCACATACATCACTGTAAGTTAAATAAGAAAACTCAGCCTATGTAACACTGATCAAAACTGCTTCTTCCAGGTGTTTTGGTAAAATACATCTTCAGTGTGAGATCAGAGTTGGATCTGAAGTCTTCACTACAGAAGTAAGACAAAGTCTGTATCCTCATTTCTCACACTGATAATAGCAGGGATATGAAAGACACTACTAAGCTTATCAGGTAGGAGGGAGGTAGTGCAAGCTGCATGGTACATAAACTGCTTCTCTTGTTTATCTAAGCTGCTGGATCAGTTAAGGTGTCACACAATGTGCCTTCCACAGATCACATACACTTCATGCATGTAAATGCAACATTGATTGCTGCTAGCTGAAGTACTACAATAATGAGTCCTAGCTGAAAGTAAGAACAATAACTTGAAAGCCCCAAAGCAGCTCGTGTTAGTTGTTTTACCCAATTTGTAATACAGGATACCAAAGCTTTATGGGAGAAGGTGGCAACTCCTCCTGTCTCTCCAAACACTTACCTACTACCCCAACCTGAATGGCTTTGTTTTGAGTCCTGCCGTGGTCTTGAAGGAGTTTTAAAAGGCATTTGCTTCCAAAACATTCAGTGGTTCTTGATAAATCATCACGTGCACGTCTTTTTGTGAATTGTTCCTGCTAAAGGATGCAAAAGCAAAAAAACCCCATGGTCAGGAGCTATTTAGGAAGATAAATACGTATGCTTATTTATCTGCTGTAATGTTTCCAACTCCTGTCCTCTATTAGATGATGTTACTGTTCTTCTGAACAGAAGGAATTAGTTTAATAAGAAATTGGCTAATCAGTTATGTGACAGTAAAAAAAGGTAGCCATAAACTACTAAGAGAAAAAGGAATGTGAACTGACTAATAGGGCTTGTAATTTCAGTTCAGGCTGTATCGCAGATTTGTTGTGCGACCATAAAATAACCATGTACGTTCAGATGGCAGAATCCTTAAATCTGCAAATTCACTCAAGAGGCTTCAATTTTTTGAAGGATTTCAAAACCTGCTCTCTACATTGCAGTTTCTGCACCATTTCGCAGGAGGGTCTATTTGACTATGTTGTTATCAGGGTTAAGTTGTGTGAAGCATTATGATTAATACACTTATGACTCAAATGAGTGTATTCAAAGAGATGAGCCTAGGACATAGGGAGCTAACCCCTTCATACTCTTCATGAAATAATGTCAGGCGCTACTTTATTAATGGCCACAGTCAGGATGAATGCAGTAGTATAGCCTGCACCGCGTTACCTACAAAACAGTTCACACGTAACTGGTGCAACCATCCCATGTAGAAGATGCAAAATTTCCTCATCTTCCTCCCCTCACTGTCCTTCTTACAGTAAAAAGAAAGACTTGCTTTTACTGTAGCCCAGCATCCCGGGCACAAATAACTACATATTTCAATAGCAAGAATTCCCCCACAGTACCACAAAGCTTAGTCAAAGTGCAAAAGCATATCCTTCAGTCACAACAGTACAATCAAACAAAGGGCAAAGGAATTTTAAAGAACAAGAGTTCCTGTTTCTCAACGTGTTTCAACATGTAGAATGGCAAACACATACAACTTAGTCATGAGACAGCCTGCAGTGCTCGTACCATAGTCCTGTCCTTCATCAGCGTTGCCGATTTAAAAGCAACCGTTGGAAACTCCTTCTTCAAATAATTCAACCATTTCTCTAAGTTTTCCTTTGGCACTAAATCTGGAAAAAAAGAGCACAGTCCTCTCACTCCCATGAATCTTAAATATCACTGTATGGATGAAATCTAATGTGGAATCAGGAACCAGGCTGTATTTTGTCTGTCTAGTATGTTTCTTTATAACAAATAATGTTTGGCTGTAAACTCTAGTAGATTACTGGGTATATTCCCCACAGGCACCTAGTGTTGCAAGTTTTAGTCTCTATTCTCTGCCTCGATCAGAACATACTGCAGTTACACTTTTGGTCCCTGTATCAGGTTTTTAATGCTGGGGTCTTGCTAGAAGACTTTGTGTGGTACAGAAAGCGATGTTCTGTGAAGGATTATCCCATCATCCCTGCAAAATCCTACTCTAATACAAAGTTCCCTTTGCCTTGCTGTCGCTCTTGGTATTTCCTTTTCTTTTTTTGCTGCTGCTAACCCAGTAGTTTCCAGCCTTTTCAGATGGTTTCACCCGCTTTTGTGTGCATTCTTTCATACAGCAATGGAAGAGAGAAAATATTTCCCCAAGCCAAATTTCAAATACAGCTATTGCATTGATTTGCTGACCTTTAACTCACCATTGCCTCAGTGGGGACCAGCACTGTGACCTCTGCATACTCACATTCACAAAAATATTAAAAATTTTAAGTTCTTTAACTTCTGTCAAATTTGGCTGAAACTGGCCAATGCCCTCAGAAGTTATTGCAAAAGAAAGGGGCTAATGTGCATTTATGTCCATCGTTTTTCTCTTAGCAAATTAGACTAAAAGGTGGAGGAAATGTGACCCCTTCAGTAGGGCAGCGAGCTCAGAGTTGGATCTTATGTCCTCAACGGAATCTCAGATTCCTTTAAAATCTTCTTCATAGCTCACAGAACCACACAGTAACACTTCAAGAAAACCTGTGCTTCTTACCAATTTTGTTCAGAACTAACAGTAGCTTTTTGTCTCCTCCAGAGCAAGTTACAGCTTGCTCCAGTTCAGGACACCGGCAGCCCATTGGATCTCTTGCATCTAGAACCTCTAGAACCACATCTGAGGCCTCAATCACCTAGGTTAGAAAAAAGAGAAGACTCTCAAATAAGACATGACAGACCATTTGATAGATGACAATTCTGGAACAGATGTGGCTTACAAGAGTTACTGTTGAATTTCACAGAGAGATTGGGGAGGTTTCATGACTGCTCTTGTTTTGAGTTCCTTTCTTCTGAACTACAAACCAGGAAGCTGAAGCAATTTTCATCTTTTTCCTCCAAAGGCAAGAAATGCTTAGGCACTAGTACCTCATTAATACAAGAGCTCTTTGATCACTCAGTATGTACTGACACTGGCCCCAGAAGTCTAATGCCTCAAAGTGCTGGATGTCTCAGTAGCTCACACCAGACAAGACTGAACGAAACCTTCACAGTTTCTGTCCTCAAATCCCTTACTTCAGTGTTGAAGTTTATCACAAGCAACCCTTATACTCTCTAGCAGCTGCACAGTAATGCAAAAAAGGAAATAACAAATGGTCTTATTGTTCTCATCAAATTATAGAAAAATAGTTGAAGTGTCTCACCTTCTTCAGCTCCCTGCAAAAGGATTTCTTTGAATTTTTATCCAGCAGTTTGTTAGTCTTTGCTTTAGATTTGCCAGAGGATTCCTGAATGCAAATAAAAATGAAAGGGAGTGATTTAACTGAGAATTAGTGTATTACACTTGCGTGCACATACAGCATGAAAATGTTAACACGTAACATACTGCTTAAGAAGATGTAGTTTCAGGATGACTTTTATTGCTTCTATAAGCTTCAAAGAATTAAAATCATACCAGACACCTACCTTTCCCTCTGCTTTTTCCTTGATTTTGGCGGCATTCTTTTTAGCTTCAAGCTTCCTCTTCTTTTCATGTTCTTTCTGTCTGTTGAGCTTCTGCTTTTGTTTTAGTTCTTCAAGCTGACCGCAAACAAAAACCCAAGCCAGATAAAATACATCTGAAGGTGGTAAGGAAGGCTGTTCTTTCTCCTCATTTACTTACTTCTGACCAAAGCTAAGTTAGAAGTCATGGCCATCTAAATGACACTGGGAAATCTTTTTGCATCCTGCCCTGAAAAGAATACTGTTGCCTTCAATTGCCTCAAAACCAGAGGCAATACATCCATTAGTTAGACCCCAAAATAACAGCTGTGCAGTAAACACATTACAACTGATAAGGATGCTGCTCTCATGTCACATTCTTCCACGCTGCAGACAGCAGCTCTTATTTTCTGTATAATCACATAATGCCAAGATGCTTCTAGCATTCTAATGAGACATCTATGTATCTTAGCATCACAGGCAATTCTGATTACATTAGAAACGACAATTCCAGCATGTTTATACACACAGTGATGAAATGAAGGTTAAAAATAAATGAGCAAATTGCTACGCACTGTATAATGCTGGAAATAAGTATATTATTTTTCCAAAGTACATGTCTACTAGGACCATTTACAATCTGCCACGATTGCACCTCTGGGCACGCACACACACACACAGTCCTTGAAAATAGGAATGGTCTCAGTTCTTGTCCTCTTCACCACAAACTGTATTTTACCCTCTGCTTTCTTTGCTCTGCTTCCCGTAGAAGCTCTTCCTTAAATGGTGCGGCACTGGGAACACCGGGATCTTTCTTGGGCTTTTTGCGTCCACGTTTTTTGGCCTCCTTCCTGACTTTTCGGTGGTGTTCTCTGATCTGAAGACAGGAACAAGAATATTTTCTCAGTCTAAGGCAAAAAAAAAAAAAAAAGGGATGTATCCCTCCTATTTACAGATACAGAGCAAAAAACGGTACATTTCTGACTTTAGATTGAAGTGTTTCGATTCATAACATCTCATCATAAAGCTACACTTGAACATACCAGCCCAAAATAACGCAAAATGTAACGATGTTAAACACCCACACTCCTTTCTACATCATCCTTCGGCCTAAGGTAATCGGAAAGCAAATTCCTCACTACAGTCCAGACTCCTTAATGTTCAATATAGCATCCATATTGTGTATGTATACATGTACAACATGTTTCTGTAATAATATATAAAAAACTATTTTAGCGTTAAACTAGTTAGCATGGAGCTTTAATTAGAAAGACACCCCCCGCTCCGTGGGGCAGGGGCAGCCCGGGGACTGGGCACCGCCCGGGGGGCCGGCAGCCCGCCGGGACTCACCTTCTTCTGGATCTTGTAGCGCTTGTGGCAGGTCAGCCTCTTGCTGGCCTTCTTCAGCTCTGCAAGGCACCGCGCCCGTCAGCGCCGGCTCCTCCCGCCTCCCCGGGACAGCCCCGTCGCTCACGGGCGCCCGGGGAAGCGGCCGAGCTCCCACCGCCGCCTGCCGCCGCCGTTCTCTCGGGCCCCGGTGTCCGATTCCCCCTCCCCGGGCCGCCACCGTTCCCTCGAGCCCCGGTGTCCGATCCCCCCGCCCCGGGCCGCCGCCGTTCGCTCGGTCTCAGGCAGCCGCTCGCCCCCCCCGCCCGCCGCCACTCCCCAGGTCCCGAGCCGCCGCCCGCCCCCGCTGTTCCCCCGCCTCAGAGCGCTCGCCGGCGATATCGCTCGAGGTCCACCCCCACCCGCGGCCACCGGTGCCCCCGCCGCCCCAGTCCGCCGCTCACTGGGCCGCTTCATGGCGCTGCCGGGCCGCGCTCAGCCGCGGCCCCACGTGGAAGGCCGCGCTCCCTCCTCCTCCCGCCGGCGGGCGCTGCCGTAAAGCGAAGCGGCCCTTCCTCGCCGGAGGTGTCGCGCGGGCTCGGCGCGTTTGGCGGCCGGGCGGGCTTTGCGGCAGCGGCGGGCTCGGCGGTACGGAGCGGCGGTGGCGGCGGCACCGACGGCTGCAGTAGCAGCAGCGGTGGCGGGGCGGGCGGCGGAGGGCGAGTGCGGCCGCGGCTGTCGGAGACGGAGCGGAGCCGGCTGGGTGAGCGGCGCGGCTCCGGGGTCGCGCAGGCGGGGCGGCGGGCCGAAGCCAGGAGGCCGCTGCCTCCCTTTGTGTGGCCGCCGCGGGGAGGCAGCGCTGCCCGGCCGCGCAGCAGCTCCGCCACCGGCGGGCCCCGCGCCGGGCCCGGGGGCGCCGAGCCCCTCCGCCTTCTCCTGTCGCCTCCCTCGTCCCCGCCTTTCGCGGCGGCTCTGGCCTTGGGCGCGGCCCCCTCGGTGTCGCTGTCCCTCACCGGCGTCCCGAGCCCGCTGGCCCCGGTGTCTCCCTCAGCCCTCCCCGCGGTGCCGTCCCCGTCCCGTCCCCGGGCCGAGCTCGCAGCGGTGACAGCGGCCGCGCGGCGGGCTGGTGGCCGAGGGGCGGCGGAGGCGCGGCCGCTCCCGGGGCCTCCGGAGCGGGGCCCGGGGACGGGAGCGTGTCCTGCCCGGTGCGAGTCGGGGAGGGGGCATCGTCCTGTCAGGCCGTGAGGGCGCAGGCTGGTCCGGTGCCCGAAAAGATGTTTTTCTTTGTCTTGTCCTTTTCCGGCCAACAATAACACCTCATAAACCGGGCACGGTGCGGGCAAGGGTCCGCCGGCGCGGCGGCTTGGGGAAATTAAGTGTTTTGCTTCTTTGTTTCTTGTCCCAGTGTTGCTAAAACGATCGATCTGCTGTGTCTCTCGCTTCTTCACCAACTTTGTCCTTTTATAGTGTGTGGTTGCTGCCGTCCTCCTTTTCCTGTGTTGTAGCTGGTTTCAATGTGATCGATACTGAGGAGAAATTCGGACTGTGTTTCCCTCCCTTGTTCCAGTTGCTAAATTTACCATGGTTTATTGAGTATTTCTGTTGAAATGTGGGAGATCCTGATAACGATAAAATACTTTCCGTGGTATCTGTTGGCTTTTAGCTTTTTTTATACTGGGAGGCAGAAAATGAAGCGTGTGCTAGAACTTCCTGGGCTTGTTTTAAGCATGTTATCTCAAATGCATGTAAAACCTGCTCATTTAATGAGGTTAGACGGGGTAATACGTGTGGTGATTAGTAGTAGTACAGCTTTCAGGAGAGGCAATCTTCTACCCATTGTGTATATATTAGTATATGCATATAATAGTAATGGCCAAAGCATTCCTTATAGGGATGTCTATGGTTATGTGACATTTTTATGGGTGATGTGAGCGATTATTAAGAGGACGCCCAAGCTCCTCTTGCACAGGAGGTGGCTTGTTTGTAGCGGTGGAGATTCTTGGTGTGACTGTTGAGAATCTTGTGAGCTAGCAGCTACGGAAGAAAGTCTAGGAGACATGTTCTTAAGTAAAACAATACGTTTCTGTGCGCAGTAGGATTATCTGTGTTTATGAGTATGGAGATCTAGAGAGAAGTTTGCATTCTGGAGCCTGACATTCGGTAGGAGTTTTATGTAAACAGTTCTCTCGCTGAGTATGCATGATGTTGTTCAGACTGTGATACGTTTTGCACCTTCCTTGATTATTAGAGGAGAAAAATGTTTTTGGAGGCTGTGTAGAGAATGGCCAGGTGTCTTGATCATACAAGTGTACACCAGTGTCGGGATATGGCTGAGGGCCGTAGTGCACGTGCCTCAGATAACGGATGTGGAGAAGCCTATATGCAGTTTGCAGGCAGGTCCTGGCTTGGGGGTCCCCAGATCTTTATTTCAGGATGGCGTTGGACTGCATGTACTTTTGGGTTCCTGGGTGAACCAGAACTATTGATTCCAGTAGACCCTCCTGCCTTTCTTTCACAACCAAGAACTTGTGTTTTCTAGCAGCCTTCCCATCAGCAGGCGCCTGGTGATAGCCTTTTGACACTGTAGCTCTCAGATAAAAGTTGGAGGCAGGGCCAAAAGCAACAGGCTGGTTGTCTGTTCCTGAGATGAATTGCCTGCTAATAAAGCACAAAGATCTCTGTATGTGCATGTTATGAAAACGTCCAGAATACCAAACAGGAAAACAATCTCTCTGGGGTTTTATTGAAGACGGTAGTTGTATGAACTACATAGAAGCAATCGTTTTGCCATAAAATTGTCTTTACATTTCACTTGGAATTTCTGAAAAAAATCAGACTTGGAGACTGCTTAGAAATCGAAACAGGTATATCTTTGTGAATCTGTGTGGCTGGATCCTTAATGTCATTTACTTATGAGGGTAAAAATCCACTCTGAAGACTGATGGAAATGCATCATCACTACAGAGTCTATTAAATGTTTCTTGACCTTAAAAATTATTTTCTTATTGTTATAAGCGCTGTACTACTTCACATTCTGTAAGTTTTACCGCTTTCTGGTTTTTACTGTCAGGTCAGATATTGCTTATGTTTACTCCCTGCTCTGCTTGATGAATCATTCTCTTGCAAGTGGCTGTGAAATCTGTAGTATGTATTCAGGAACATGAGAGAAATGTGTTTTTACTGTAAAAATGGTAGAAATGTCTAGCATTTTGTGTACAAAATTACTTTGTAGAGTTTCTGCTAGGCTAAAAAAAGTTACCTTCTGTTTCTTCCTTTTTTCCTCTGTCACTGTAGTTACTCAATTTATTCTTCTATCTATATTACATTTATTATTAATATTTAATAATATGTCTATATCTACTATCAATTTTCTTCTCTCTCTCTTTCCTTTTTCTTGTCTTCCAGTTTTGACTCTACTAACACCATTGCTGATTTGCTACTCTTAGACTGTTCCCTTCTCCCAGTATCTGTACTTGCCCATCAGACACTATGAGGAGACTGGCTTTTCGAGGTGCTGGTTGTACTCTGGTAAATCTGGTAAATTATTGATTGTATGTGCATCATTCTCTCAATTTTTCTATGCTAGGCTTTTGCTTTTCTTTATCCTAACTAATAATTATTCCTGCCTTATTCTTCTCATTTGTGTGCTTGAAATGAGTTCTGTCTCTAACATAAATGCTCTGATGCAGTTATGTTGTGCTGCCATACCTTGTAAATTAACTGAGTGCTTCCCAGAAGAAATTCCTTGATTTGGTTGGAAAATGGGTATAGGCTGGGATAGATGGATCTATTCTGTCTTCAGCCTTTAAGACAGCTACAAATAAAGATATTTTTATGATGCTGTCACTGGAAGTTGGGAAAGAGCCAACAGCTTGTTCTGTAAATCAGCATAGTTGTTGGATGGTGGTTATTCACTTGTCACTGTTTGTGCTGATAAATGGAAAACTATGGCAAAAAAAGGAGGTAGTTTTTTCTTCTTCTTGATGGTTGAGCCGTTCATCCTACACATAAAGTGGGAGTGGGATGGTCCAGACCATGTTTTGGCTTGAATCTGAGACCAGGTATTCAGTAGCTGTTTGAATTTTAGTTTGTAATATGTTTTGTTTGTGGGGTTTGTTTGTTTGTTTGGGGGTTTTTTGTTAGTGTTTTTTTTTTTTTTTAATTTGACATGGAATGATCTGCTTTTACACCAGAACTGAGCAGTTGTCTCTGTACAGCTCTTCCCTTTAAAAGAGCGGTTCTCACTTAGTTATCATGCATGGGATGAAGTATCAAAATGTAGGTAGTTTAAGAATGTATCCTAGGAAGAGCTGCTAAATTAATCTTCATCACTGTGAGCCCTAGGCTTTCTGACATTGCTGTCATCAATGGCTATAAAACTGTAGGACCATTTTGATTTCCCTTTACTCCTGCCAATTTTCGAAAAGCTTGTGTTTAGATATACAGCTTAAGTGAACTGTAGTATATAACAAACGTATGTGACTCATCCTAAAGCATTGCTAGCTTCATAGTAAGCTCTCACCAGAGAGTTTGGATGCAATGCCATGAGTTTAAGAACATCTGTCTTCATTATAGAAGAAGTTGGATTCCATGGGTTCCAAGAGGCGAAGAGCTACCTCGCCTTCCAGCAGCGTCAGCGGAGGAGACTTTGATGATGGCCACCACTCCACGAATATACCAGGCCCAAGCAGAAAGAGGAGGAGACTTTCAAATCTCCCAACTGTAGATCCTGTTAGTACCTTCTTATTATGCACAACTTTTTTGCTTGGGGATACTGTATCCCTGTCTGGGAAATGCTGGATTGTAAAATGGATGATCTGATATAGGACATACACACTGGCCCTGAACCTGTTGCTGCCTTTGCTGAGCTTTGTTTAGAATCTTGTTCAGCTTTGGCTTGTTCTTGTCTCCCCAGTTTCATCTTTTTCTTTCCCATTTTCCTCTTGCGGCTTTTCTTTTTTTTTGCTGATGATTTTAGCAGGTGGAAGGATGTTGGAGAAGGAGCTGAAATCATAACGTGCAGAAGTTGAGAGCTGTGTCTGAATAGCAAATGCAGAGAGAGATAAGTGGGGAATGGTACAGGCAGTGATTGCTGAGGTGTACAACGTCTCTGTTCTACCTTTGAGTTAACAGTCTAATTAATTGCAGGGCAGAAGAACCCCTGTTGTTGATTTAGATGTCTATAACCTGGAGAGAATTGTACTGAATTAATTTACATTTTGGGTGTTTTACTTAAAATTAGCATTGAAAGAAAGCTTCCTATGTTCAAAAAAATAATTAAAATTCTGCAGTACCTGGCGTACTTGTCAAGTATCGTTCTAATGTATGAGATCCACCAATTTCTTCACGCTTCTGCTTTAGAGCATGTTGTGGATTGGCAGCTTGTCTTTCCCATTGTAAGCAGGCTTTGATTTGATACCTCCTTAGAATTTTCTCCTTTTTCATTACTTTATTGTTCTTGCATTTTAGATTGCTGTATGCCATGAACTTTATAACACCATCAGAGATTACAAAGATGAACAGGGCAGGCTCCTTTGTGAGCTTTTCATTAGGGCACCGAAGCGAAGGTAAGATCATGGTTCTGGTTAAGCTTTGAACCTGAGATTTAATCAGGGTGTAAGTGGATATTGAGGAATACTTCAGCATTAATAGCTGTGAAAAATGTAAGCTGAATCTCTCATAATTTCACACACACCAGTATTTGATCTGAGTATTTGATGTAATTATTCAATGGGACCTGCTAACATTGGTGCCCTTTTCCAGTCAAAAAACAATACACTGAATTAATTTAAAATGTTTCTTGTGACACCTGCCTAAAACATCTATGTCTTTGACTATAAAATATTCCACATAAGTGGTGGAATGTAATACTAAGGGCGTATCTTGGGAAAATTAATAGAACTGACCCTTGAAAATGCAGTAGATAAAGTAAGAGACTGAATTATATCTTAAACTCAGAAGATCGAAGGTGATAACACAATATGTAACAAAGTAAGCCTACAAATATGCCACTGTCCAGATCTTTTAGCTGTAACAAAAATGTATTGGAACTTTCTTTGTTTTATTTAGTCATAGACACGTACAAACTTTAGTGCTGTGGTTTTGGTTTTACTGCTTGGAATATAATGCTTGTTTTTGTCATTGCAACAGAAATCAGCCAGATTATTATGAAGTGGTTTCTCAGCCAATTGATTTAATGAAAATCCAACAAAAGCTAAAGATGGAGGAATATGATGATGTGAATGTGCTGACTGCTGATTTTCAGCTTCTCTTTAACAACGCGAAGGCTTACTATAAGGTGAGGAAAATACATATAAAGCCTCAAATTCATTGTAAACGTGGTAGAGATATGTTCAAATTCTTCCTTGGTTTGGCCAAAAAACTTTTCAGTTTAGCCTTTATTATTGGTAAGAGAACAGCACACGTCGCAGTTATTTGCATATATTTCCATAAATTTGACCATATCTTTTTAAGGTGTCCTACTGTAGCAATTTTTCTGTTGAAAACTATGAAATAATGTGGGGAGGGTCTCCATGTAGTTTTCCAGAAGAGATACAAAGCAAAAATAGAGATGTAAACTGAGAAAAATATTCTTCTATCAAAGCCTTGCCATTTTACAACATGCTCTGTGTCACCTTTTGAAGTAGAAAAAGATAATTTTTTTTTCCCCAAAAGTAAGAGTTTATAAATAACCGTATAGCATACCATAGGAGTGATGAATCTTTCTGGTCCATTGGTCACTTAATAATATGGAAAAAAAGGCACGTTGATTATCATGGTCAGTGATAATAGATTGTGAGTGTATGTGACTATGTGTTTCATCAAGGGTAAAACCCCCATGTCCATTCGCCCAAACTGGGTATGTGGTTTTTTTTAGATGGTAGTGGTTTTTATTGCAGCTGCTCTAAGGAAATGGGGAAAGATTTGATTAATCTCGTGTAATGGAAGGCTACGTTAAACACATAAACCAATGAAACTGTATGTAGTGACTGAGATGATACAGCAAATCTAAAACTGCTAATACTACCTTTCATTTGTCTTTGACTTTGGAGATGATCCAAATGACTACTTTCTGAATAACCCAACCAGTGTAACCAGGCGACATTCAGAAAAGCAATGTTTATTTTGTTTATGTTTGTGTGTGTGTAGCTTTTTGAAAAACAGTCAGATTTATGGATTAATGTATTTGCATGTTCTGGTTACAGTAGAAAAAGTACAAAGACTTCCAAATCCATTGTGTACTCCTGAAGCTTTGAGAGGCACTTGCCCTTTAGCGTTTGCTTTTTCATGGTTTCTGCATGACGGAGAAGGACTTGACGGCAGGGAAGAATGACTAGAGTTTTAAAAAATGTGTGCTGCCTTTGCCTATGGAATAGTGGACTGAAAATTATGCCTGTATCGTAAAAATCTTGCACGTAGAATAGAAATGGGTAGCCGTCATTCTAGGATGAAGGAATGTTGACATTTCCAGAGAAATAGGGAGTTGTGAGCTGGAGGTATGGCACACAAACATAACCTCTTTTTTTTTCATCTTTTACCGTACCCACACAGTTCCAATGACGCATATAAAACAGGGACGACTGATTCATCGTCAAGGTCTTTATTGCAGCAGATGTTTTATTTGCAATGCTAGATTAGAATGGAAACCTTTGGGTTTTTTTGTATTTTGGTTCAAGTCTTACACTTTTGAGCATCTTGCATTAATATAGAAGGAAGCAGACTAGTGGAGCAGAATACCCTTTAAATCTGTTCCTCGTAATTAACACCTGGTCTAATGTCTTGAGAATACTGAAGCCTAATAAGGTAAGCTTAAGAATAGTTCTCATGTTGGTTTCTCATTTGTATTACAAGCTGTCAGAGGTTGAGAGAATGAAATAAGAAGAGCATAATCTGCTCTGTACTAAGGTGACATATCTGCAGGAATACCTGAAATAGAGGTTAAGTGACAGAGGAAAGGGAAAAAAAAATACAGAAGAGTGGAAAAGCAGGTTTTCTTCTGGGTGATGTTCTTAAGTAGAAATGTTAATAGGCACATGCTTGTCTGCCACTACCAACTCTGTATTTACAAAACTTAATTTGCTGACTGATGCTTCTAGCTCTTCCAAAAAATATACCTAGGTGTGTACCCAGGTGGTAGTATGTTGTCAAGTTCTTTGGAATTTCACAGTTAATGCTGAGTGTAAATCATTGCAGTGCTTTCAGAGATACTGGCACATTTATTGGCAATCTTCTTCCATAGAAACTAATTTTCAAGTGCCACACAATGACAGCAGTATTGGCTTAAATCACATTTCTGGCATACTGATACTTAGTGTATTTTAAATATCAGTAGTGTTATGCTTCAGTGAAACTTAATGATTTCTCCAGATTCATCTAATAGGCTGGTCCAAGCCTCAACCCAAGTAATTTTATTGCTAAGTTTTCTGAAAGACTTAGGTGCTTTGGAGTGGTAGAGGTTATATTTTCTAGTGCTTATTACGGTTCTTAACATCTCTGTTGAAGAATGACTGAAGCAGGAATTTCACAGGTTTTCTATTATTTCAACTAATAATGTATACGTTTCCTTCAGGTAAGAACAATCTGAATTTTGAGTAGAATGTTTGATTTGTTTTTGCAGCCTGATTCTCCTGAATATAAAGCTGCCTGCAAATTATGGGAATTGTATTTGCGCACAAAAAATGAATTTGTTCAAAAAGGTGATGCTGAGGAAGATGATGAAGATGAGGAAGGACACGACAATCAAGGCGCAAATTCTGAATTAGTAAGTGTGGGCAAGACATCTACAGTTGGGTAGGCCATGGCTGTGTGTGTTGGCTGACTCTGAGAGGGAGATTGGCCTCCATAAGGGAAAAAGCATAAAGTCTTTTCATAGATGCATTATGCCGCAAAAGGTATTTTTTAGACAAGTTTATTAGTTAATAATTTCACAGCATTGCATGTGTGTTTTGCTTTTACCTAGCAAAAAAGTTACGAGGTTTTCTACATGGGTAAAACGTGGTTCTGGTTTAGTTGAAACTAGCGTGATGTGTGCTTGATAGCATGCCAATGTTGAGGTTTAATGCAATCAAGATGTCTAATGGCATCGTTTTCCAGCATGAGTCCCATTCAGTTAGTGCAGCTGTTCCTAAAGTGTTTTGTATGCCAGATATGATGATAGGAAGTTTGGTCTTGTCTGGTTTTTGTGATGTTGGGATACATGTTTTCATTAATGTTGACAACCAAGTCTGTTCTAACAATACGTAATGTATGTCTGACAGTCTGCAGTATAAATGTGAAATAAGTTTTCTCATGTGCTTTACCTAAATGCATCAACAATGTTGTTTTCAAAAGTTGCATCTATTTTTTATAGCTGATTTTTTCCTGTTTTTGAAAAGTAAATTCATATATTTCAGTGCAACCTGAAGCACTCCACTATAGTTGCTATTAAAAATTCTTGTGATTTCATTTCTTGTATTAGTCATCTCCAGGTTACCTGAAGGAGATTCTTGAACAACTTCTTGAAGCTGTAGCTGTTGCCACAAACCCATCAGGACGCCTCATAAGCGAACTGTTTCAGAAACTTCCTTCTAAAGTGGTGGGTATTTTAATAATTGGTTGTGTTCTAAGTTGGAAACCTGGACGTTTATATAACTGATGTTATACACTATGATGGGCACACTCAGGATGCAGTTCTTTGTTACTGTATCATCAGCTGCAAACTCCAGCTGTTCTTAGAGCTTCCCTCCATTCTTTGCTCCTACCTACTCATTCCCAGCCCTTCAGTGCAGACTGGGGCTTGCCCTGTTCTGCCAGTTTAGGTAATCAGTTTTTTTTTGGTGCAGAGTTTTTAATCTTTTTAAATATGTCTGATTTCACTGTTCTGTTCTGGGGTTTGGCATAACAAGTTTAACTGGCAAAATAAATACTCTGAAGAGCATCACCGTGTATTTGGCTTTCAGACAGAACTGTTCCTTTATGTCAGTTTATTGATGAATTACAATTCCTTGTATCTGCCTTATGATCTGGCTCACCCAAATTGAAGCCTAGTGCTATGTTTATGAAGCTTACACTTTTCTTACCTACAGTTCATCTAATCGCTCATTCTATGAGCTACTAGAACAATAGCTTTGTGACTGTTTATAGTAATATATAAATTATTTTTGTTTTCCAGCAATATCCAGATTATTATGCAATAATAAAGGAGCCCATAGATCTTAAAACTATTGCCCAAAGGATACAGGTACGGTATGAACATATTAATGTGTCAGAGTATAGACGTGTTTAACAGTAAGCATTCAAAAATTGTTAGAAGCCAAAGTTTATGGTGGTAGGAAAGGCAATGTGTTTTTCCCCTGCTATTTAAAAATCTGAATGCTATGCTGATTTAATGTTCTGTCCTGGGTTAATGCTGCAGAAGTAGCTGTATTGAAGATCAAGCATCATAAACTGTAGTGTGCTGGCATTGAGCCTGAATATTGTGGGTTCCGTGATGGTTTAAAGTAGTTCCTTGGCAAGTACTGCTCATGTAAAACATTCAAGTATTGAAGTTTGGCTGTGCATTATCATCACCTACTTTTGTTCTAGTGCTATAAATAGATGTTTTGTACTGATGTGTTTTTTGTCTTACTTCTCCAGTAATTTGAAATATTGTTCTGTAGTTCTAGCATTTTGTATAATAGTAAGGGATGGCACATAGACTAATTGAACTAGAGAATAAAGGTAAAATAACGTTTTGTCAGAACCCTTTAAAATTAAGATAATCTAATGTATTCAGTATTTTTTCAATCTTCGACTTAGCATTCGTAAGCTCTATAAAGACTTAGCACTTACGTTTGTTACGTTCTTTTTTGATGACTTTTTCCAGATACTTATCTGTCCTCTCTATAAATATGTTTTTGTTTTTCTATAAATGTTCCGTTTATTCTATATGAATTCACTTTGCTTTTCACTATTGACTTAGTTCTCATGCTGTCTGAAGGTTGCCACTTTAACCAGATCTGTTTTTTCTTGTATAGAATGGAACTTATAAAAGCATTCATGCAATGGCGAAGGACATAGATCTTCTGGCAAAGAATGCCAAAACCTACAATGAGCCCGGATCACAAGTATTCAAGGTTAGTTTCAGTTGTTCATAGTTTGATTTGAGTTCAGATTTTCTTTACTGCTTTCTGTGCTGATTGATCCTTATTGAATCTTTAGCATAAGGCCCTAAAGACTCGGTTTGCGTTTTTTTAAAAATAGCTATTAGTGGCCGTTCCTTTTTTTTATATTGCTTTTAGTATAATTGGGGTGTATGTAATTTTTTTTTTTTCTTGAGGTTATATGATTTTTTCCAGTTAAATTGTATCTTGGGATATGAGTTACATGACTTCATTGGAGGAATGGAGGATCCCTGCACTTGTGAATGAAATTGAAATGGCTGAAGCTACAGGTTCAAGTGATAGCAGTAGTACTCAGCTGTTATCTCTTTCCAGATTGCAGGAACACTGTATGGTTTTCATCATAAGCTTCAAAACTGGAGTCGTGCCTTCTTTGCATAGTTTTGGAAGATCCTCGTCCTTTTAGCCATATTTTTGTGACCAGATTGCACCTCTTCTCTTTTTCATACTTAGTTCACCAGCGTTTTGTGTACAAGTTATTACATTGCTGTTTCCATGTACTCTGAAAATAAGAGAATTTCAGTGGGAAATTACTTCTTTGTGTGCTTGGGTTCTAAGAGCTTTGTAGTGAGGGACTTTGTATATGTATAACACTACTATGTAAGCGGTTCTTGGACTTTCCCAATTGCACTTCTGTTTGTAGTTTCCGTTCCTAGTGACGTTAACTCACGCTTGTAACCTCACTCAAAACTTGTAATCTTTATTTTGTGAACTGTTACTCTTGAGTATCGAGTCCACGGATGTAGAATGAGAGAGAGCAAACATTGTAAAGCTGGTTAATGGTAGTAACTTTTTGATTGCAAAGGCACAGAAACTCATTTGCTTGTTTAGTTCAAGGTGGTATTTGTGTATATTTGCAAATTGTAGGTACTTTTTTTTTTTTTAAGTATATGGCAAAATATGAGCTTGAAGCTACTCTATTCAGTTTTTACAGGCCACTGTGGGTGTGTTTCAGGCAGACTTTGTCCTATGCTTCATTTCTCATGGAAAATTGTTTTATATCTAAATGTATAAACCCCTTCATTTTTGTTTTAGATTTTTAGATAGATGGATATACCTGACTATAACATTCTTCACTTTCATCATTAAACAAAAAAGTTCTTTTAATTGACAGGATGCAAATGCGATTAAAAAAATATTTAATATGAAAAAGGCTGAAATTGAACACAGTGAGTTGGCCAAGTCAAGTCTCCGAATCAGGTACTGCAAATAGTGTTCTTTTTATAATCTCGTAGAAAAATCTCTATAGACATTCCCTTAATTTTGCTGTGGAGGATACAGTGGGAAATAATTGCTTGAAAACTTAGTTTATTGTTGTTTTAAAAGTTCTAAATCATAAAACAGTTTTTGGAAGGAAACTTTATTTAAATACTTCTGTGGTGAAATATTTCTGTGATATACTTCATTATGAAAAAGAGTGCCAGTGGATCTTTTATAACTTAAGCTATGGCCAACTTCCACAGCATGTGTTTATAAGTTAATAACAGAAAAGGAATAGTAAGGAACAAGGTGCTTTGTTGTGCTTGCTTTATGGAAAATGCTGGATATTCTTGAACCTTATTAGAAGCTGAAACATAAGAGCTCACAGTTAATTAGGTAGGGGCAGAAACACAGGAACAATATGTCAGGCCAAAGATATTTAGAGGGAAGTCCGCATTATGTAAACTCTCGTTTGAAAACCAATTTCTAGCTATGAAAAGAGGCACAGGACGCTGAAGATCTGGACTTACTAATCAGTGATGCATAGAGTTGGTCTTGAACAGGCAGGTATAAAACACTGTTGAGAGCTCTATTTGTTTCATGGAATGATTTTATTTAGGAAACAGCATTTTCTTCCTGTGAAAATCCATAGTGTACGGAGAAGTGATGCAGTCATTTTAGATGTTTCTTATCTGAAATACAATTATATTTTTTCTCATAAAAACTTTTTACTTATGACTAACACTCAAAAGTAGGTTTAGATATCATTTGCCAGTATGAGCCGTGTCATTTATCTAAAAAAATAAAGCAACATCTAGCAAGTCATCCAAGGCATTAGCAAACTCTTTACAAGGTGGACTCTCTTTATGTATTTGAGCTGTTTACTGGTATTTGATGCTGGAAAATAACTGCTGTCATTTCCTGCAAAGGTTTGTATAGTACAACTGAAAACATTAGCACACCCTTACTTTACTGAAAGGCAGTTTAATTTTTTTGTTTGAAAAATGTGTAGATGGTGTCAGTATTAAAAGTATTGAGTAGAATTACTATGTGTGAAAGAAATGGAAGTTACCTGATTGATTTTTACTATTTGGTGGTTTGAGACATTCAACCTATGAAGTGTTTTTTCTGGTTCATTTGCTCACTGTTAGTATTCTTCCCATGTTTGGGTGAATCATTGTTGGAGCATAAAAAAATATAAAAGCAGAAATACTGTTAGGGAGTAATTCCTGACACACATTTTAATAACTTTCCTTCTTAAAAGTATGTGTAGTGCCAGAAGACCTTGGTTCTACAGACACTGAATGTACATATGTGTTTGCTTTCAGTAACTAGAATTACATATAGGCATAGAGGTTTTCTATTTAAATTGTGATTTTATTTTTCTCACTGTGTTGACCATTGATAAAGCTCAGGATGTTACGTGTGTGTGTCATGTTTAATTTTGAGGCTTAACTGTTTTTCTTCAAAATAAAGCTGTTTGCATAAGAAGGGATGACAGATAAATCACACTGATATTTGTTAGTTGAATTCCTCTCTTGCACTGCCAACCCATTTCCACTTCTCAGCTGCCTTGTTCTAGGTGGTCTCTTATGTACTGTGTTCTCAATAGACCTGCAAATCCTGAAGTAATCTGAATGTCAGAATAATTGACAGCTCCCTCCTTTGTTTCTCTAACTTGGAAGAAAGAAAAAAAAAAGTGAAATGCCTGAAGCAGGCTACAATAGTATTGGGCTGAATGCAAAAAAATTTGTGGTGAGAGAAAAGTATTATGAAAACCAAAACTTTCACCCACTGTTCTGTATTTCACTGGTTGCTTTTTTTATTGAACCATTATTCATTTTTTGTTTCTTTCTGCTGAATCTGCATCACAGAGTCATTATTTTTTATTTGAAGTCCTAATTGCGTAATTGTCTCAAAGAGAGAGGGTCTCCTTTATCTAGCGCTGATTTTGGTAAAATATCCCCTTAAGTTCATTTAAAGTTAATTTACTGTATTTTGCTTCTGAATTTACATCTGTTATTCTTTGTCCTCAATGGATCAGGCTCAAATTCATCATAACGCTACTAACCTAAGTTGTACAGACATGTTGCCTATGTGTCAAAAGTCATGCTTTTCTACTGCAGAGTTTATTGTATCCTTTGTCATACTAAATTGCTCTTTGTCGGTGCATTTAACTGTCCTCCCTTAAATAAAGTGGCAAAATAAAGTATCTTGACAATATCGACTGTCAAGCAACTTGACACTGATTTTGTTAAGTATTGATAAAACATGATTGGCTCTGTATGATTAGCTTTATCTGGGTGCTAAGGAACATTTTGTTGGCTGCTTTCACTGCTATTGTAGGCTGACCTGTGCGTATAGCTATTAATCCTCAATCTAAACGTTGCCTTCCGCTGACTTTATAAACGAAATCAATATTAATGCTGGGGCACTAAATGTATTTTAGTATTACTTTACTTTTAGCTTTAAAACATTTTTATATCTGTGTCTGAACCTTTTGGCTGATCTATCAAAGTAATCCTGTAAAAAGCTTTATCCTTGCTGTGTCTTTTCTTGGGTCTAAGTTGGGCCTCTTTTTTTCCCCTTTCCTTGGCTTATCTCTTTTGCGTTAAGGACTCCATCAAATTTGACTGCTTCCAAGCTGACAGGTCCTTCCTCACAGGGTAAAGGCAGTGTTGGTGATGAGAGAAATTCTTCTAACAAATATTATCGGTAAGTAAATTGTGGACTTGGAGGAAAAGCTGGGTCCTCATCATATGGAAATACTAAAATTTTGGGTTTGGTTTTGTTTGGGTTTGGTTTTTTTTAGTTGAGAGTGCTCTTTAATATTGACTCAAATACTTTTGAGATTCAAATATATTTGTCAGATACCTATTAAGTATGATTTAATAAGTTACTTTGCCATAATTACTCTTCCATGTTTGATTTTATATTTAGCATTTCAAAACACCTGTCATGAAATACTCTATGCAATTATTTCCTTAGAAATGTTGTGAAGAACAGTATGTTAAGCTTCATTACAAAATAAAGCAGGTAAAAAAACCCATGGAAATAAGTTGTAAACCTGGAAAAACTATACTTGGAGACTAAAAGGAAATAATAAACAGGACAAATAAATTAAAAGATGGATGGTGGAAACCAGTGAAGCCTGTAAAAAGGAAATATTGCATTTGGGATGCATTTATGGCAAACTTGCTGAGGAGACTGGATTACTGGAGGCTTTCTGGTTTGTTTTTTTTCTTTCAGTCATCAGTTGAGAATTCTGGTGCTTAGCAGAGGTCTCGTGCCTGCAGTCTCTGGGTTACTGTCTTGAAACAGTACTACTCCTGGCTAATTCCCTGCACGTATACTCTGAAAGGGTGGTTTAACATAGCAGCTGCAAGGGTCTTTAAGGGATTGAGCATTTGTACAGAGTTGGTGTCATTTTAAGCAACCCATCTGCTTTTTCCCAGTCTTCACTTTGCTCCCACAGGGCAAGGCTGAGCCCATTGCTGGAGGTGCCTAAAGAGCTGACCTAGTAAAAAAGCAGAGATTGTCAGGCACAGCCTACAGCATAGGTATGAAATGCTGTGCCCCAGGTTTGGGACAAAAGGGTGGAAGAGAGGGATGCTGAAGAAGCCTTTGTGAGACCATAGTCAGCATGGGCCCTGATTTACTTCACCTAGAAAGCAGAGGAAGCTGCATCATATACAGACACTCTGTGGGGGAAGAGAGCATATACAGTTTACAGTGTGTCGAATTCCTTCATGTAGACAAATGCCTATAAAACAAGATCAAATAACAAAGTTATTAATTGGGAGGGACTTGTTATCATCTTCTTTCTTCCCCAGTAATTCAAATACTCAAGTATTCAAAGTAGAACAGAAGATAGCTAGCTTGAGCTCTTAACTTTCTGAATCTGTGTCCAGTATTTCAGTTTCATGGACTGCAAAATAGCGGCAGACGCATGAGTCGTTAGCAGTTTCTGTTGTTAAGGGCTCCAGTCTTTTCTTGCATAGTCATGTCTGTATTCCTGGTAATGTACGCAGCCGTCATCAGCTTCACTTGTTTACTTAGACACTCTGGGTGATTGTTAATGGTTAACACGATAACCCTTTTTTTTTAATTTTGCACTTTTTTTTTTTTTACTTTTTCTCTTTTGTAGTAACAAAAGATCAGCCCAAGGGGATCGTTTATCAGCAATAACCATGGCATTGCAGTATGGATCAGAAAGTGATGAGGATGCAGCTTTAGCTGGTAGGAACTGAAATGCAGTTTCTCTATTTATTTTCTGTAATTAAAATGTTTGGAATAAGCAAAATTGTAGAGCTCCTGACACATTCAGATATCTTTATTTCAAAAATATTTTGCAGTGTTTAAAAACTCAGCATGTAATTCTGTTAAATCTGATCCCTGTTTCCTCTAAGTACAAATCTGTAACTGTACAGCTGGTAAGATAGGGTAGGCCAAACTTGCTTGCATGTTTTGAATTTAGTGTGTGTGTTTCCAAGTATAATTACCCAAGCTTTAGGAAACTATTGCTTGTTTTTATTCCTTCTAATATGAAACAGAAGAGGAGGCACTGGAGAGGACATTGGGTGCTCCTTGCAGTAGAAGAGATTTACAGTGCTGCAATTGTTTGAGAGAAGTCTTGCTCACACTAGCTTGTTCTCTCTTGCTTTCTTGTGCCATTGGGTCTTCTAAGTACCTGTCAGGTTTTATTTTTTTAGGGTGAAGGTAATCTATATGAGGTATAAGGATAGATAAGTGTAAGAACTTAATTTAGAAATATCTGGTCTAACCTAGTAGTCATGAAATCTTACACAAAGATGCATGTTGAAACAAAAGCACATAAAAAGGCATGCCTTCATGCAGCATCTTTAGTTTCATAATAAGCATGCTTTAGCATTATAATATGAGCATATATGCCATAATATATGTGTGATAGCAGATATTTCAGTATTGGTTATAAATTGTTATAGGTTGTCTTTTAAGTTAGCCTGTCTTGATAGTTACATTCTCAGTAACTTCCTTGCATTCATCTCAGAGCAGGTTTCCAAAACGTTGTTGTACACATACTGTTGTTTTATTTTTTGTTTACATTATTTCTGCATTGATGTGAAAGGATGCATCTCTTCAATACGTATTTTTGGGGCATTTATTTCACACCTGGTAATTGAATTGTACTCACCACTGTTTTCCAGTGGATGGATATGCTGTAGAATTTTTTGGATCATTTTAGATCTTGCTGCAAGCAAAATCATTTTTATTCCTGGTTAGCCCAGAGTTCAGTTATTGCTTCACAGCAGCTGCTTTCTGGGAGGTGTGAAGAGTATTTATTAGCTTGGTTCAGTGTGATTGTTAGCTGCTGTTTTTGCAAATTGTAATTCTGTAAAACCACATAGCTTTTTATGTCTTTATGTGATTGAAGTTCTTGAAGTGATTTAACCACTCTCAGGTGCCACCTTTACTATGGACGTTATTGTCATTTTCATGGGGCCTTTCTTAGATATCTGAGATTTTTGCCTTGCTGATGTTGAAGCTCTCCTATCTTTGTTGCATTCATCTAAGACGCAATGTCAATTTTTCTGGCAGCCCTCTGTCACCCTTAAGATTTTCTGTCCCTCCAACATATTACTTGGACATCCCTATGCTTTCAGTCTCCAGAGGAAAAGGATTTTTATTTAAACCAGGTGGTCTTTTTATTAGTTGCTCTGGTATCTCATCTTTTTTCCTTCCTCTAACGCTCATTAAAATAAATGAGAACTAGACTGCGTGACTGAACATGAGGAGAACTTTCTCCTTCTCGATACAGAGAGCTAAATCATTATCAGCTTCTTGGATTGTAGCAGTTGCCTAAGGAACGAAGAATATCTGTTTCCAACTTGGAGTTTATCCTCACAGTTTCAGAGAGTGTCATGGTGTGATGGAGCTTGTAGAAGATTTCCAGCTCAAATGTGCTAGAACACGAGCAGCTTCTGCAGCTCCCTTGCTCCTCATTATAAATCTGTAAAGGCAGGCATAGATGGTCATTATGTATTACTTATAAGTATTTCATTTTGTAAACAAAGCTATTTTATTTCTTATTATTTCATTTAGAAAGGTTTTAAGACCGGACGCTGCTTTTGGTTTTACTAGCATCTATCTTCAGTTATACTTTGAACACTCGTTGTCTAGGTGCTTTGAGTCCACAAAGAACATAGTGTTTAAAGCAAATCACCTACTGAGTAAAGACTAATTTTCTTTTATATACATTCAAATACTCTCCTCTCTCTCTACTCTTTTTCTGCCTCATCGTTGAGTAAGAATACATGTATATGATATATGCATCTATATCTGCTAATAAAGCTTGGTTCTAGTTGTAAATTAGATGGCTTCCTCTTTTTGCAGTGAACTCAATTTAACATCACTTCATTACAAAGCTGTCCCTTCATAAGGAAACAGCAGGAAATACATTTTCTTTGGGACTATTGAATGGCATATACTTTGTGGTTATGATTTACTGTGTGGTTGGATTTTTTTTTTTCTGTATCTGCTAACTGTAGTTGTGGTAACGGCTGTGTGAAAGGGAAATAACTGACTGTTACCCTTCACTGCCTGCATGTGTTTGATGGGGATATGGGACCTGGTGCTACTGTATATTAAAGAATCTGCGGTCTTGCATTAGATTGTTTGTTCCATAGCAAAATACAGATTTTTCTGTCTTCTGATCTGAATAATACATTCTTCTTCAGTTCTTAAGATAATAGGTTTCATGTTAGGAGAACACTATAATTTTCTGAATATGTAAGAATATGTAACGTTTGACACATTGCTTTTAAAGAACATACACATCATAATGAAAATATTGATAGCTGTATTACGATATTATGTAAACATTTTCCTTTTAGTGCCTGTTTAATTTACTTAAGACTTTTATTTTAGGGAATGCCTTGTGCTATACTTTTACAGGAAGTACATTTGGATATTGAACTGCTGTGTTGCTGACTGCCACATGTCAGAGAACAGCAATATACTTGATTAGTTTCTTATTTTTTTCACTTTCATAAAAACAAGCTCTTCTGCTTTTTCTATTCTGTTTCTTACTTTTTGATGAAGCACTCAGAACTGAACTGTTTGAGTAAACAAACTGAACTGAATGAGTTAAACAAAATCAAAGACAGTATTTTGCTGCATAATCTATTTTGGAAGCTTACTTTACCTGATAGCATTCTCTTAGATGTTAGCATTTATCTCCATGTTCAGGTTGATGTGTTGGGTACAGGAAAACAGTGCTACCTCCAATCTTTTGTTTCTACCGGAGTTACTCTGTCCAGCTGCTGCTTTGCTGGCTGCTGTGTAGTAGATGGTAGGCAATTAAGTGATGCTGATTGGCATACAGGTACATTCTATGATAATTAGGATAATTTGAGTGTCTTCCCTGAATCGGTAATGAACAAATTCGTTACGTGTTTGCATATATACTGAGGTCTGCTTGTATTTTAGCTTGCATCCAACCTTTCTGGTAGGTCCCGTGCGTCGTGTGCTCACAAAGATCTGCAATGTCAGACTGCAGAGGAAAAATGAAAGTACTATGTTGTTATGCAGTCAGAGTGTCCCCTAGCTTTGTCATCATTTCAATATGTCTTTACTGAACTTGGATAGAAAGTTTGAAACATTGCCAGCCTCCACTGAGCAATAATGAGAATGCCAGCTGGAAACTTGGCGTGAGTTTTGGAGAACTGTCTTTTGTATAACTGAATTACCCAGTGTGTCATCTGCCAAGCTTTCCTTCAAACTTTAATTCATAAGCAAGGAAGAAGGGTGAATAATTTAACTCTAGTATGTGCAAAACCACATAGATTTTATGTTATGCCTATCTGCGAGGTACAAATTACACCATTTGTGTTACTGCGAAGCGTGGAAGGATTGACCATTTATTGCTTCCCATCCTATATTTCCACTACCAGCTTTTTTTCATTCCTGTTGTGTTTCTGTTGCTCATGTAATATTTCTCCTAATTTTATCTGCAGTAAATGTTAGTTCGTCATAGCATTTCTTTCATTCATTCTAAACCTGAAGCATAATATATGCTTCATATAGGTAACTAGAAAAGTTTTCTATAAAATTTGTAAATACTTTATTATGAAATGTTTATGCTAATTCTATAATAATTCTAAAATATTTATTTCTTCTTCATTTTGCTGCATATATTAGAGGTGCACCTTCTGGCTTTAGTGTCAGTTTTTTCTGCTAAACTTCACAATTTTTTAATTGAGCTGTGATTAATATGGTCTAAGGAATTATAGAAGTTTTGAAGTCATCTTTTTGATATATGCAAAAGTTCATTTTTAATTTAGCCATTTTGCTTAACTGGCTAGGCACCTTTGAAAATTCCAGACATGGTTTGTAATTTTGTATTCTTGTAGTGAGCTCTTGTCAGATAGCAGAGTGGCAGTAGTTCAATATACAAATGTATTTGGCACAAATACTAGTATTAATGGTTTGATGGGTAAATAAGGACATAGCTGTTGTATAGGTAGTGTGTGGTTGAATAGTGCTTTTATGTAGTCTCATATATGAACACTTCTCAGCACTTGTAGGTGGCAAGAGTGTATTACCTGTGAGAGGTCTCATCTGATAAGAGAGATTGCAATACGTAGATAAAGTGCTTTTTTTGTCAGCTTGAGCCTCATAAGATACATTTGAGATGCCCTTTTCTGAGGGATGAATCTGACTGCCAGAGAGTGGCTGAACACCCTCTGTTGATGGACTGCTTTTTCTTCTGGTTTAGATCTTTATCCATTTGAAAGGTCAATCAGAAAACCCACTCTGAGTTGTCCTGCTGAGTTTCCCATTTTTCCTTTCTCTCTGTGCAGCTGCTGCTCGTTATGAAGAGGGAGAATCTGAAGCCGAGAGCATTACTTCCTTCATGGACACTTCTAATCCTCTTTATCAGCTTTATGACACGGTTAGAAGTTGCCGAAATAATCAGGGCCAGCTCATATCTGAACCCTTTTTCCACTTGCCCTCCAAGAAAAAGTATCCTGATTATTATCAGCAAATTAAAGCACCTATTTCATTGCAGCAGATCAGGTAAGAAAACAGAATGCAAGCTACATCTGGTGGGAAGCTATTCAAGTGTTTCTTTTATTTCCAGAATCCTATCTTGTGGTCAAGTTGATGATACCTAATGCAGTATATACCATCTTTCCTCTACATGTGGTTGCTTCTTGTTTCAACTCAGTCTGCATCAGTCTTTTGATCATCTTTTATAGGTGTCTGCCATTGGGTTTATTTTCCATGGAGTTTCATTTGTAATGTGCCTGAAAGGTTGCCATATCAATAATTCTGAAGGCTAGGTGAGCAGCAGAGGTGAAAGCTTCTGCAGAAGCCTCCATTATTTTTCCTTGACCCTGATGGCTTGGTTACCTCTGACTGCTGTGTTTTTTAAATTAATAGTCTTCAGCAATGTGAATTGTAGAAAGATAGTTGCAATTACATTCCTTTTGTCTAGGTCACAGTAGAACTGTGGAGAATAATTATTTTCATTCATGATGTAGCTAGTCTGGACTGAAGTACAAAAGCAGTACACCATTTATAAATCTGGGAGCCATGAAAAGTTCACCAACTGGCAGAATGCAGTTGTTGGATTAAAAACCTAAGTGAAAAAAAAAAGTGAGCAATATCTTTCTTTAGCGGTCCAAGATAAACAAATATGATGGATATATGTCAGGGTCCTGAGTGCATTAATAGACCTTAATGGCACTGACCAGCCTTGGGTGGCCCTGGCCTCCTGCCCAGTGGCCCCTGGGGCTCCAGTCCCTGCCTGAGCTACACTGCAGGAGTGCTACCAGCTTTAGTGAGTGAGGACTGGACCCTAACACTGTTCATGTGTTTGTAATCCACTCTAATACATAGATCTGTAAATTTTAGTTATACTATAATATGATCTGCTAGACTTGGTATAATTGTTGAATAAGTAGTGTCTTTGTTAAATCTGAAAGTAACAAAGCTGCTGCTTTTTTGTTTTGGTTTGGTTTTTTTTTAATCTGTCAGGGTGTTTTGCATGTGCTGGGAAACAAGTATGGAGCTGCCACGCTGATTATCTATCCATCAGTGGCTTTAAAGCATTTTCTCTTATGTCTTAGTACAGCTGTTGGCTTGGCAAAGAAAGTGTCTTGTCTTGAATGAAGCACAAAATGTACTTGATGGGGGGGGGGAAAGGTGAAATTGAGAAAAATCATTGACAGTTGTCAGGGAGATTTTTGTCTGAATGTACTCAAATTATGTATAAATGGATTTAACTGGGGGAGAAACCTTCCATTTAAAATATACTTTATATCAGTTATAGGACAAATAATAAATAAAGCTGCATTTCTGCTGTCCTTACAGTGTAGGCGGGTTGCATCTGGCTATGTGAGCAGTACAGAAATCACAAGCACGTGTAGAAAAAAAGGACTTACTGCCTGAGAGCTTAGAAAATAAAGAGATAGTCTTTTTAGAAATAGCGTTTGTAGCGCAGAAGTTAAAGTACAGTGTTTAAAATAGTCCAGCTTCTTTTAGCAAATTCTGAAATTCAGCTCTTCTTTAAATTACCACATAATCTCCATTTCTTACAATACCTAAAAAGCCTTGAAGTGTACTGAAGCATGCATGGTTTTACTGATATTGCAAATACATCTTTAGGTATTCAAAACTGCCACTCATTAGGAGTGACGTTTTTATGTGGGGTTTTTTTTTGGCGGCAGTGGTGGAATTTTTTGTGTTTTGGATTTTCTGGGTTTTCTTTGAGATGTACATACAAAGAGCATATCTTCTGTTCACAGATGGAGACAGAAAAGTTAATTGTCCTAGTGAAAAGTTGAAGGTGTTGGAGTAAAGCCTGGCATTGCTGTCTCATGTATGTTTTGCTTTGGTGTCTGGCTGCTGAGGCTATCCTGCCAGAGTGAACTGTGAAATGCGTGGCAGTTGCAAATTTTACAGCTAGTCATATATTTCAGGAGTTTGTGTGTGAGTTAAATGCAGGAAAACCCTTACAAAATAATGCATAATGTCTAGAGGGAGAGTATGGACATGTTTTGTTTTAATGAGATGTACGTTATACCTATCCCAGCCTCTCAGTTTATGAACATTATGAACCTCAGTCATTTGAGCTGAGTGGTGATTCCGAGCTGTTCCTGGATGTGGGAGGTAATCCGGCTGATGGCTTTAGTTTTCTGCTAGTTTCCTCCTGACTTGTTCTTTACAGAATCGCAGAGTAGTTGAGGTTGGAAGGAACACTATCCAGTCCAACCCCTGCTTATAGCAGGGTCATCCAGAGCCTGTTGCCCAGGACTGTATCCAGTTGGGTTTTGAATATCTCCACAGATGGAGACTCCACAACCTCCCTGGGAAACCAGTGCCAGTGTTTGATCACCCTCACAGTGGAGAAAAAAAAAAAAAAAAAGTGTTTTGTTTTGTTTTTTTTCTTGTGATCAGATGAAATTTCATGTGTTTCAGTTTGTTCCCATTACCTCTTGCCCTGTCAGTAGGCACAGCTGAGGTGTGTCTGGCTCCCTCTTCATTCCCTCCCACCAGGTGCTCACGCACAAACTGATGAGACTCCCCTGCTGCAAACAGCACAAAACTCAGAGCTGTAGAACAAGAATATCCTATTTAAAAAGAAAGGTGTGACACTGTGAAGGCCGTGACTTTCAGATGTGGTAAAAGTGCATGGTGTGGAGGTTATTTTGCAAACTTAACATTGCTGGTGAAAAGTCATTCTGTAATTACAAATGACTGGAGGAATAGTTGGGAAATAACGCAGCAGAATGTGTTCAGTTACCCAGTACATAAGTGCTAGATCCTGGCATGCTTACAAGAACTGTGTTCCTTACTAAATTTTACAGCATTAGTAAGCGTGGTCCCTAAGGCAAGTGCGTCAGGCTTTTCTACACCAGAGGAGGGAAGTGCTCCAGGGAATTCCCTGGCAGCATTTCTCTCCTAATACACATGTGAGGCCGATGGGGGTGCGCAGGCACTGAAATCGGTATCTTCATTGGCATGCCCCAGTGTCTTGTGTTCCAGGAGGCTGGGGTTGTAGTTGAGATTTAAAAAAGTTTGTGGATCTGGCGTAAAATGTGGTTGGGTTTGTGTGATGTCTACTCTTTATGGATTTGAAAGGCGTTTTTCTTATGAACGTACATCCTGTTGAACACTTGTCTGCGATACAGGAATCTAAATGTTACAGTTCACTGCACTGAGATGTGTTGAGGTTCTTCTGAAACTGTGAAATTTGTGGTGGCTCTTGTTGCCTTTGGGTTAATTATTAATTATTTGAGTTGAGTTTATAGTAAATATGATTTGGTCAAGCATATTTTGCCTTATAATTTAACCACTTCTAGTAATGCGGCAAATAAAGGAGTGGAACTTATCTTGAAATAATGGAGACTGCTGTCTGGGTTAAAGCCTGAATAGTTTATAGAGAATTTTTTTATTTTTTTTTTAAATAACAGCTTAAGCCCAATACAAATTAAGTTCTTAATTAAAAAAAAAAATTACATTATTATTTTATTATTACATTGACGTTGGAAAAATAATACGTCACTGTGTTACAGTTTGCTTAATTTATGAATGGGAAAATATTCTCTGCAAAGAAAATTATGTTTCTCTAATATTTAGAATACCTTGCAAATTTGCACTTTTTCTGAGGTTTAGCAGTTCTTTCATTCCTTTTTTTACTTAATATAATTTAATACTTTTTGAATTTATCTTCTGTAAGTATAACCAATTTTCCTACCTTAGCAAGTACTTCCAGTGCATATCATAGGCATGGCCTTTATAAAATAACAGGTTCAAGTAAACAAGGTTCTGGATGTACTTTATAAAAAGATTATTTCATTCCTCAATAAGCTACTTGTCAAATGCCTTTACTGCATTCATTCTTTGTTACAGTGTTTTTTTTCCCCGAAAAGGCTGGACTAGCCTCTGGAGTTCACAATTTCAGAACAGAAAAGAAGTTACATGATAACTGTTTTTAGCCATGTGTTTGAATTTTTTTTTTTTTTTCCCTTGGAATTTTTTAGGCATGGTGTCTGACTAGTAAGATGGATCTTCTGATTATATGGAGAGAGTATCTTGCTGTTCTTCAGTTCTTTTGGATGTTGCACCTGGAAGGACTGATGAGTTTCCAGTAGACCTTTTAGGGAGTTGAGTCCCAGTTCACTGTATGGTTTTTTTAATTACTATTCTGATTTTGACCAAATTAAATGTCATGCCGGTGTTGCTTTGGGCTTAGTGGCCTTATGAAACTGTAACCTACCTTTTAAACTATTTTTATCCTCATTTTGCAAAGGTCTTTATGTTTAAAAGGATATTCTTGCAAGTTTAACTCATGCTTTTGGGTACAATGATATCACCATCAATCATTTCATAGAAATTTCTCTTGGTTTCTGGTGTATAAAGGTAAAGTTTAGTTTGTAATATGTTGACAGTGACTTGCTGTTGAATAGAGCCATGGATTTGGTTAGTTTTAGCCTCTCTTTGCAAAACAAATTGATGTTTATAAAATTCTTTTCTTCAGAGATTGGTGAGATACTGTGTTTTTTTAAAAATTTATTGGGAGTCTGCATTTCATACTGTAAATTCAGAAAAGGCACAATATATGAGTTCTGCTGATTTTGAGTATAATGAAATCTGTTCAAAGTACTTCTGTGAATAACCTTCTTGGTTAATCAACCCATTGTTTGTGGACAGCAAGTGCATTGAAGAGGTGGGAGGTTATTTGCAGGCTAGACCAGGATTACTTTTCTGCCCGTGCATTTTTTCATTCTTCATACGTGTGGTTGGAAGTTGTCTTATCTTTCCAAACCATGTGGGCTAAGTCTTGAGTTTTACTTTTGTTGTCGGGCCTTTCATGAATTCAACTGTGAATGTAGATTGTTTGCTTAAAAGCAGATGGGCTGCACCTTGCTTATTTGGTTGTGGATAAACAAATGTGGAGAGAAGCAAGATTTTATTTCCTGGTAAGATAGTTTAGGTGATAGCTCATCCTTCCGTTTTAAGACAAAGTTTCCTTTCGTCTTCTGGCTCTAGGTTAAGATTTAAAGGAGTAAGGTATAATTAAGCTGGTTTTCTTCACTTGTGAGCTACTGGGGTCCTCACCTTCTCCATCAGTTAAAAGATTTTGTTTCTACAGGGTCACGAGAGAGCAATCAGTGCATGTAGAATGGCATATTTAAGACTAATGGCAACTTCCTATTTCTTTTCCGCTTTTTGGTGCTTCAGGGTTAGACTGCTGATGTGCATAGGTCACTGCCTAAATACAGAGGCATGAAGCTAGTGTGGGATACCAAGGCTATGCAGAGTAAGTGGTATATTTTTAGATGAAGCTTGTGATTATGGTGTTCTGGGGTCTGCATGAGCTACCTCTGTCTCTGGGAGGAGAGGTATATATAGCAAATCCCAGATTTGTTAGTGTCAAGTGCCTTGGGATTTGCTGATGAGAAGAGTCACCAGTTTCTTCTGCCATATCATGAATCATACAGGATCAATGTAGAATTCTCTTTTTGTAAAAAGAAAATTGTTTCAGGCAGGATATATTCCCTAGAGAACGCTATTACCTTGCTTGTTCTGCCTGCAGCTTGCTTTGAATTTGCTCGGCTTCAGAGGATGTGACAAATTCCCCCTTTTCTCAGTTTGATAAAACTGACACCTAAACATTTGATTGAGCAGGATCAAGATATGTTACTAATAAGTAAATTTGATCTATGCTGTCATGCTGACAGTGTTATTTCATAGATTCTGAATTTACATGTGATAAGAATATAGACGTGTCTGTTGGCTTTAGTATCTCAGGAGGATGGTCGTTTTTTAGTCAGTGTAATCCTAGATAGTGGCATTTCAGGGCATTGCTTTTTTCTTCTTCCCTGCCTATGTGCTGACATTAATGCAGTTTTAAGTTGGGTACAGAATAACTCCCAAATAAAGAGGAGTAATACAAAGTGATAGTAGGGAAAAGCAGTTTGATTTGAAGAAGTGGTACTTCAATTTAGATGTAGTCCTTTGGGTTACTCTTTCAGAAAGCTGAACCCAGACCTCATGCAGCAGTGATCGAAATACGAACTTGCAATTCTGTAATTCTAATTTATTAAATTAATTGGAAGACTGGAAACTTTTACAGTTTTTATTCTTCCTGCTGTCCCGTCTCTCAAAGGTTGTTTTAGCTTTCTGGAAGAAAAGCAAACATGCCAGAGTTGCACAAGAATGTTTATAAACTACATGCCACTAATTATGAAGCAAAATTTGAGCCAAGAGTTGAAAAGCAGGAATGTTGCATTCACACTTGCAAGAGGATGAACTGCAGAGCAGATCTTGAGAGGTCTTTATCCCAGCTTGGTGGTTAAGTTTTCTGAAGCATGGTTCCCTGTCCTCCAGCAGTTGTCTTTTTACTGACAAAGCATTGAGACATTTTAGACGTTTGTCTTAAGTATTTAATATTCAAATCTAAGGCAATTGTGGTAGTCTTCACTTTATTAGATCCTTAGTTAGTGCCTAATTCTGCAAATTTGTCGATATGAGTTGTCACTTGGAAACAAATGATGGTGATGCTATGTCCAAGGGGAGAAAAAAGTCTGTTGGTCAGCACTTCTCTCCAGTGCTGCTGCTTAATTAGTTTCTACACAGGACTTGCTTTTTGAACTTTTTTATGTTCTTAATCTCTAAAGTAGTTTAGCTGACTTGGGTTCGTTTTTCTAAGATGCCTTTAGACATTATTTTTGTTTTCCATTAATCCTTTGAAAGTTTGAATCTATTACAAACATCTGTAATAGCATCAGTAAACAAGGAAATTACTGCTTGTTTACAGACTTGATTACCCTGTGTGCCGTGACAAATTAGAATGTTCTTAAATAATTCTGTTTTGAAAAAAATTAAAACTCACTTTTGATGTTTTTGATAAATATGGGCTTACTAGTTGATTTTTTTGATTCAAATTGTTTAAGCCGTTCTGTTCTGTTTTCTTGAGTATTTTGTTAACGATGTATTAGCTTTTGTAACACCAACAATTGTTTGTGTGCTAAAGTCCTGTAATGGCTTAGCAATATTTTTGTTGAACTACAAGAATTAATTACATACATTTTACTCTATAGATTTTGCTTTCAGATTAGCTGGAGAAGATGTAAGGTTGACTGTAGTGTTTGTTACCAGACAGTGGCAAGAGCATGAAATAGACTCAGTGTTTACATACTCAGTATCATATGCTAGTGGTTTAAGGCAAAATAATCCTGAATTTAATGGGCTTTTTATATTGTTTTTGACTTTTTTAATAGCAGTCATGTATTCCTTAACATATGCAAATAATTGTTGCTGGAGTTTTACAAGGTAGAAGTAGAGGCTAACTTTGCCTTTTCTTCACGGCAATTTAATTGGTACCCAAACTCTTTTGCTTTTGGAGGGGTGTGTGGTTGTTTGGGGTTTTTATTATTATTATTTGTATTTTTTACTAATCTAATAACAATTATATCGGTAACTCTCCCTTTTTTGGAATTGCAAAGGGAGTGAAGCTGACAGGAAAACTTTTCGATTACCTGTTGCTTCAGTTGGAAGCAACTGAAAATAATTTAAAAAATACATAAAAGTTTGCAAGATACTGATGTCTTAAAGAAGATACATGAATGTAAAATGGTCATTTTCAATGAGAATGGCAACAAGTAATTTTCTCCACATCTTACATTTAGGACATTTGTCCAGAATTGTTGTTTGCTTTTCTCATAGTCATTGCGGACACGCTAGTTCTTCAGCTCTGAAAGAAATGAAAGAGAAGCACACTACATTTCAGTGAAGTGCTTGCGGCTGCCATCCTGGCAACATGTTACAGTTAGTTGGATGTTTCCTGTGAAATGTGTTTCCATCGTGACAGCTTTATAGACAACATGTGCACTTCTCAGTAGTTTTTACAGGAGTTTCAGATCTGTGCCATGTTTAATCCAACTGTGACTTCCTCATCCTTGGCTGACCAGTAAAGAGTCCTGTTTAATACAAGTTGAACATTGTTAGTCTTTCTTTGCTGGCTCAGCTGTGAGGTCACGTTGGCAGGTCAGGTTTGGGACTAAAAGATATTTATATTAAATTTATTTTGTGGTGGTGCTTATGCTCCATCAGACAGGTTCGCGATCAGCTAGGTGCTGTAGGAACCAGACTGGGTTCAAAGGTGGTGAGCAGGTTAAAAGGTGGTGCATAGCCAATGGATGTGACAGGCAAGCAGGTGAGGAAGGAGATATGAAGGAGGATGACTGCATTTTGCAGTTGTGATAGGGTTTGGTGGTTTTGTTGTTGCAGATTACTATTTTATGTTGTGTTTAATGAGGTATTGGAAGATTTTAAAAAAGTTGGCTAGAACTTTCACCATTTGTGCAAGGAAGTACAGGAAAACACATTAAATTATTGGCAAACTTAGTGCACTGATTCATTTGTTTAGCATAGGAAAAATGACATTTTTTTGTCATTAGTCCTTTTCTGTTTTCATGTGAAGTGCACTTTGCGGGTAGCACCAGTCAACAACCAGGTGGTTTTAAGAGAAGGCAAGAATTGGAGGGGGTTAACATGAGAGGTGTTGGGCATTTCTGGTTCTCACTGAAGATGAGTGGAATTGATGTGTAGAGAAGGCAGCATTCATGGCTGCGCGGAGCTACGCTGTCGCATTGATGTCATACCCAGGCCCTACAGGTCACAGCTGAGGTGTACTGGAGTAGTCTCAGCAGGCTGTCGTTCTGCCTCATCTGTACCACTTCTCTTCTGAGTATGAAAACAGGACTTCAGGCTGACAGCTTTTAAGAGGGCAGCTTTCGGAATTATTAAAATAATTCTTTAAGAGAAGATACATTTCCCTAATATAGTTATGATCGGAAGACGTTACTGCAGCGTCAGGAAAAGAAAACACATTCCTGTAATTAGAGCTCTTTGGATTTTGATTTATTGTGAAAATGAAGATGTTAAAGAACTGTTCTGCAGCGTGTAACTTGTGAAATATCTGATTGGTATTTCTCTTTTTCAGAACCAAACTAAAGAACCATGAATACGAAACTTTAGATCAGCTGGAGGCTGATCTGAACTTAATGTTTGAAAATGCCAAACGCTACAATGTTCCCAATTCTGCCATCTATAAGAGAGTACTGAAAATGCAGCAAGTTATGCAGGTATGTGGAGTAGAACAATCAAAAGAATATGACTTCACACATGAATTTATTTCCCTAATGAATGTTTTTCCAAAATAATTTTTAACTAGACCTACCTGTATTTGCAGTAGTATTTTATTGCTTAGGGGGAAGTATGGGAATGAAGAGCATCATAGGGTGATTTTTCTTCAGCACACGTGCTGCCTTCTGTGATTTCTTTTGGTCACTTTCATTCCTTACTATGGCTCTTAACCCAATTACGTTTTGACAAAATTGATGATGTGGGTTTTTTTTAAGGTTTGCAGGTAATTGGAGGATGCTAAAACACTTCAAACTTCATTAAGTGTTCCAGCTAAGTGCTGCAGTCTGAAATGGCATTGTTTTCAAATTGCTTCCTCAAAAATTTTTTCTGACAGTTAAAAAGAATTATACTGCTATTTTATGATGGCCAATTTGTATTAAATAAATCACTGGAAATACTTTGGTGGTTTAGTCTCAAAACCCGTGGTTGCATCTGATCTGTTCTGATGTTTAATAGTGTTCTGGAAGTGTCAAGCAGTGAGTTTGGCTTCAGGTTTTCTTCTGTTTTCAGGCAAAGAAGAAGGAACTTGCTAGGAGAGATGACATTGAGGATGGGGACAGTATGATTTCTTCTGCTACATCTGATACTGGAAGCTCAAAAAGGAAAAGGTATGCACTTCTGTAGTTCCTGCAGACCATGACATTGCTACATCTTTTATTTGTTTAAGAGAATATTAAGCCATGTTTTTTAGCATTTGTGTAAGGATTTGTAGTTCTGAAACTTAACCTCATTAAGTGTTCATTCTAATCAATTCAAAACTATTTGCTGATTTTTACTTTTCTTTTTTGGCCTATTTGGCAGTTGTCAACATAACTTCAGTAAGTGGCATGTATACTGTAGTTGCACTGAATTAGGTAATTTTGTCAGTGGATTTCAGGACTTTTATTTGTATTTTGGGTTTGTTTTTTTTTTTTTTTTAGCCTGGTGTGTGGACTGTCTTCACAAGTTGTTACCAGTTATTGCTTCTTTTCTACTACTTCTCCAATATATGACTATTTATGTAGTTTGAATAGCAATTTCAGAATATAATTAAAGTTAACACTATAGTTGAATTATTTTTTTTGAAAGTTTCTAGTATTACCCTACAAATGTTTTTATTTGGTGAAGTCTCTGGCATCAATATTTTCATTTTCCATGACCTGAACTCTGCTTGAGGAGTTGTCATCATTAATGTTAGAGGACTGTTTCTCTCTCCCTTCTGAATTGGCGCTCTTAGGTTACTTACCTGTCAGCAGCTGGGCTGAAGAGAGTATTTGAGAAATAGATAAATTGAGTATAATAGGTTGATTATTCTGGAGACTGTAATGTAAACAAAATTCACAATAATTTAAAATATACCCTTCTAGTGAGCAATAATGATGGTTTATGGGAAGTATCCTTTAAGAGTGATAGCTGTTGTGTAATTAATATTTGTGATGTATTTCACTCCAACAGGTCATAGTTTCTGTAGTCTGCCTCATGGTATCATTTGAAATAAGTTCCAATTTCTGACAATATTATTGCAATAGTAGCAACTGCCAGCGTAAAACTGTAATTCAGCATCTTTCTTTGGTGTTGCTTGTGACCTTCAGCTTCCTGTATTTTTAATTTTTTTTTTTTTCTGTCAAAGTGACAGCAGTTGTGGGGGGAGGAAGGGAATGAAATATAGCATCAGCAAAGATTCACTTAAGAGCAATCAAGTAAGTGCAACAATGTACAGTCATAAAAAAATCTCCAGAGAGAAAATGTTAACATGGATTTAGGAGGTGGTACAGTCCAGGAACGCTAGGAAGAAGAAAAGTAGTGGAATGGTAAGAGAGACCACAGTACCAAATGAACATCAGGAAGGAGCAAATTGCAAAAATTGCTAGTTTTGTGATCTTCAGATTCAAAGAGAGCTACTAACCTAATCAAGTGAGTCAAACTGTCATCAGTGCCCTTTTAACCCTATGTTGCTTTTGATCACCTTGTGCAAGAGAATACTGAAACGCTTAAAAGAAATAAATCTGTCAGGCTTTGTCATTTAAGAACAGTAAAAGAGAAAAAGTTGTGTTCGTAGGTAAGGGACATCACAGTGATTTTATTTTCTTCATGGCTGAAGAGAACCTGAAAATGCTTTTGATGTTGTCAACTCAATAGTTGTTACCAGTTTCACTTGCTGAATGATAGGAAGTAAAAGAAGTTTGTAAATGCTGCTGATAGCAGAAGTGAAGTGCTGAGCGAATTCCAAAGTGTTGCTGAAAAAGGAAACTAATAACCTAAGCAAACTTCATCCCATTGGGAAAATAATAGTGACACAAACGAAAGTTGCTTGAATGTCCCCTTTTATGTATCAGTTGCATGACCTGAATCTTGAGTATTGGCAGGCCTTTTACTATTTCTGCTTTGGTTTTGCTCTACCTACTTTCATTGAACCAAATGTTAAAACTTGGGAACATGTTAAAACGTGGAATTTGGAAGCATGTCTCTGTTCTGGCATTGCTCGTCTGCTAGTGTGAACCACTAACTAGCAGTTTCCAGCAGTGAAGATAATGCAGAAAAAAGTTTTTAACCTATAGAAGATACATTTTGAATTTTCTCAGGTGTTGTGACATTAATTTTCATTAGTTATTTTGTTGACCTCACCAAGGAGCAAGAGGTATCTGAAGCATGAGACTATGCTAGATAAGGTATATTTTAAATGTAGGAGGAAAAGATCCAGATGATAGAAAATATTTGATGCAGTTTGGTTTCTTGCAAGTAGTCCAGTGATGTTTTGCGCATTCTGCAAATGAAGATATTTTTATTGTTGTCTTTACAGATAATATAGTCAAAGTTTATAACTACCTGAATAAGTCTTACAGAGATTGCAGTTGGAAGCTGGTTTAAAAGTGCTTTGTAGAGAGCGCATTTCTAAGAGTGCCACAGTATCTGAGCTGCTTATAGATCATGTAGTATATGTACAAGGAGCCACGCATAGCTGTTTTCCCGACAAGCTGTGTCTTGGTTTTGCTGTCAGATTTCTTGAGACAGCCATAATAGCTACACATAAGGTGACTCTGAAGTTTGTGCTGATAGCATATATGCAGCCATCTTCTACCTGGGTTTGCAGTTTTGGTGAGCTTTATGGAGTTCTAACTTCATTTGACTGTGGTTGACAGATACTTAAGGAATTCAGACCCTTCTTTCTGCTGCATTCTTGATGTCCTTATTTTTCTTGTATCTGGTACTGAAGAAGATACAGAATTACTCTGAGATAAATACCTCAAGTCTTTGATTCAGCAGAGGTAGTCATGAAGATACTGGCTGAGGGGTTTTTCCCTGTTTGAGGTAGAGCTTGAGGTCTTGGGTTCAGATGCCTAGTCCTGACTGATCCATTTTCTCTGCAGTTGGAAAGTGCTTAGGTCTCCTTTTGACCTTTGCACTTTAGAAAACTAGTTATTTGTCTTATTCTGCAGAACACTGAAACTCAAGGTGCACGAGAGAAAAATCATATCTTAAAGTTGGTTTCCTGTTTATTTAGCAGACTGCTGGTTATGATGCTGTCATTATTTGCAAATGGACCTGTGTTTCTAGTACACTGTCTTAATGTTGAACTTCACTTCTTGTGTGTGTGTTTAGGTGGTTGTGGTTGTTTCCTTGTGGTAGAGGATAATGTCATTTTGATATTAGTGTTGGAAGTGGGGAAAAAGAGCCCCTGACACTTTTTCTTTTCCTTTTTGTTCTTCTCCTTAACCTAACAGTAAAAAGAATATACGAAAGCAACGAATGAAGATCTTATACAATGCGGTTCTGGAAGCTCGAGAACCGGGCACAGGCAGACGGCTCTGTGATCTGTTTATGGTTAAGCCATCCAAAAAGGACTATCCAGACTATTACAAAATTATCTTGGAGCCAATGGACTTGAAAATGATAGAACACAACATCCGCAATGATAAGTATGCAGCAGAAGAAGCCATGATTGAAGACATGAAGCTCATGTTCCGAAATGCAAGACACTATAATGAGGAAGGCTCCCAGGTACTGTTTTGATTCTGCAGATGTATAAGTTATGTTAGGATGGTTTACCTTTGAGTATTACTCTCATTATTTGTGATAAATGTTTGCTGAACTAAAATAGAAATAGAGTTTTTATTTGTCCTGAAGTTTTAAATTCTGTCTTCGTCTCTAGTTGTATAAACATGAAATGCGACACACTCCTTTGCGAAGGTTAGACATATTTCCTGTTAGCTAAACTTGTTCCTTCACTACAAAGAATGTCAGCTGAATATTTCCTGGTATGTTTTAAAAAAAATAAGGTGGTTACTAAATTCTCATTATTCATCCTCAGTTAATCATGTGAAGGTATTTGCACGGTTGAATGGTCATCAGCGTGTAATTTGGAACTCAGAACCTCTGGGAATGGATATTGTAGCTGGAAAGAAACCAGCTTTGTTTTCATGGTAGTGGAGAGTATGGGTATCAGCCTAGAAAAGCTGACTTTTTTAGCCTGGCAAAAGGGGTCTGAAAGAAATATGATTTTCACTTACAAATATATTGTAGGGTGTTTCTATATTGTGACATTTCTCAGCTAGCAAGTATGATGTTGTGGAACAGAGTGGTGGTAAGAAACCTCCAGCTATTTCTAACGAGGAACTTGATCAGCCACTGTACAGGACTTTATAATGAGTTTGCATTCACCAGGGTTGGATTTGAAGACCCAGGAGGACTGTTCTAGTCCTGTGTACCTTGATGGAATCACTGTAGTTCACAGAATCACAGGGGTTGGAAGAGACCCCTGGAGATCATCTAGTCCAACCCCCCTGCCAGAGCAGGTTCACCTAGAGCAGGTTGCACAGGATGGCACCCTGGCGGGTTTTGAATGTCTCCAGAGTTGGAGACTCCACCACCTCTCTGGACAGACTCTTCCAGTGCTCTGCCACCCTCAAAGGAAAGAAGTTCCTCCTCATGTTTAGCTGGAACTTCCTACGTTCAAGTTTGTGCCCATTACCTCTTGTCCTATCACTGGGCACCACTGCAAAAAGACTGGTCCCATCCTCCTGGCACCCTCCTTTTTAGTATTTATAAGCATTGATGAGATCCCCTCTGAGTCTTCTCTTCTCCAGACTAAAAAGACCCAAGTCCCTCAGCCTTTCAAGAAATCTTTCATTGTTCAGCAGAATGATTTGATGAGGAAGTTGATAAGACAACTGCACCTTGCTGTTTTATAGTCTTTGGAATAGAAATGCAGCTTAATTGGATAATTTATTCAAGATTTATATCTCCCTGATTTAGATGGTGTTCATCAGTTCTGCTTACCTGTATAAGTCTATTGAAGGTGTATATTTGAGAAATAAGCCCTTCTTGTTAATCCAGTATTTGGTTTTGCGTTCAGCTTTTTCAAACTAACATTTAAATGTTTCTTGGGGGCTAGTTCTAAACTAGTCTAAACACAGTAAACCTTGTTTTGTTTTGTTTTTTGGTTACTTTGCTGATTAATAGGTATACAATGATGCCCATATGCTGGAAAAGATCCTTAAAGAAAAAAGGAAAGAACTGGGGCCCCTAGCTGAAGATGATGATGTTGCATCCCCTAAACTAAAGCTAAGTAAGGCAACCTCGTACATTGCTATGCCTCATTTCAACAGTTATGAAAGCCCAACAATAGAGACTAACAGATCTTCTGCAAATTCACATTGACGTGCAAAGCAGAATTTTATTTTCAAAATCATGACAGCAGTGATGTGTTTGTATGTGCATATAATAAAATCTAGTTGTTGCATATCGCATTTGCTAAGAAAAGTAGCTTAGAATGAAGAAAGATAACTTTGGAATGGTTGGCATGACTGTCCTGTAGTCATGTGGTGTTATCCAAATGTTAGATTCTGCATTATGGGTTCGGTAACACTTCATTAACACACTTAATGTGTGCTCCTGGGATTGCTTACAAGTAAGGTGCTTCTGAAACTGAGTGAAGCTCTTAATTTCCTGGTTAAATGTATGGGATTTCCACAAAATGTTAAAAGAAATATGAGCTTTATTTGGAAAATGATTGAAAGCCATGGAAAACACGTAAGCGAAATTCCCAACAATGTCTGTTCCTGGAACTGTTGCCCTTACAAACTAGATTTGCTACTGCTCAAACTTTATGTCCCCTTAATACGCATTCAGAATTTAGCAAACTGAGAAGGATAAAATTGCACAGAAAGGCTTAAAGTAACTGCACACAGCCCTCTTGAAAATAAAAACGGGCAGCTCCTAAGTAAGGTACGGGTAGTAGAGAATTCACAAGCAATCTGTGCAGTACAGTAACAGAGATCCTGAATTAACCAAAAAGCTAATCTGATTGATCATCCCATGGGAGGATTTATTTTACATTTTACCTGTAATAATCCTCTCTAATTTGGCATGAAGCTGTCATCAAGGAATCTGATAATATTTGGAACGCTTACTTTTAGTGATAGCAAAAACCCATGATGACTGCATTTTTAACAGCTCTAGAGAGAAATTCATGTAAAGCTAGTAAGACCAAATTGAATTTAGAGGCATTACTAATAACATTAGGTAGGAAAAGATGTTTTCCATGCTTAAGTCTGAAGAGATGTTTGCCAGGTGAACCACATAGAAACATATGATTGTGTGTTTGCCAAAAATAACATTTAAAAAAAAATAATCCTACAATTATGAAAAATAAAAGAAGCTGCAGCTTGGAATGGGCTCCATGTTGTGAGTCTTCTGCTCATACAATAAAGTAGTTCTTCAGTAAGCAATTCTGCAATGGAAAAGAGATGGAGAAAGAAATGTGCAAGCTCTGTTTTTTTAATGATTTTTTTTTCTTTTTTTGTTTGTTTTTTGTTTGGTTTGTTTTTTGTTTTTTTCCTTTTTGTCTGCTTAGGTAGAAAAAGTGGCATTTCTCCTAAAAAATCAAAATACATGACTCCAATGCAACAGAAATTGAATGAGGTATATGAAGCAGTTAAGAATTACACGGATAAACGAGGCAGGCGACTGAGCGCCATCTTCTTGAGGCTGCCATCTCGGTCTGAACTTCCTGACTACTATGTGACCATTAAAAAGCCTGTTGACATGGAAAAGATCAGAAGTCATATGATGGCAAATAAATACCAGGATATTGATTCCATGGTAGAGGACTTTGTAATGATGTTCAATAATGCTTGCACATATAATGAGCCAGAATCTTTGATTTATAAAGATGCCCTGGTCCTGCATAAAGTTTTGCTTGAAACTCGGAGAGAAATAGAAGGAGATGAGGATTCTCATGTGCCCAATGTCACTTTGCTAATTCAGGAACTTATCCATAACCTTTTTGTATCTGTTATGAGCCACCAGGATGATGAGGGCAGATGCTACAGCGACTCCTTAGCTGAGATTCCTGCTGTTGATCCCAACTTCCCAAGTAAACCTCCTCTGACTTTTGATATTATCCGAAAAAATGTTGAAAATAATCGCTATAGGAGATTGGACTTGTTCCAGGAGAATATGTTTGAGGTACTGGAGAGAGCAAGGAGAATGAACAGGTGAGTGAAGCCATATTTTTCAGGTATCCTTTGTCTTATCACATGAGTTTTGCATGTTAATGTCAGACAAAGGCTGAAGTTTTTTTAAAGTGTTTGCTTTCTTTGATATGGGTCTTGAGAAAACTGAATCTCAAAAGCTCTATCAGGTCTTCAGTGGAATGTATGCTTTCATTTAAAAACAAGAAGAGAATTTTGATGTTAGTCTTCCAAAGGCACACCTCATGAAAACCAGGTTTGTGCTAGCTTTCAAAATGAAAAAACAAAGAGGAGGAGCTGTTCACTAACTGCTTGACTAGTGGATTGCTCTTTTGGAGCAATCACGGTTGTATGAGTTATGGTAATATTGTGCAAAAACTATGGACACTTGCAACTTCTTTCAGTGTTTTACTTGAATTAGGTAGAGTACTTGGGGATGTACAACTGAGGTTTTGACTCTGAAGGAGAGGAGGTAAAAAATGTTATTGAAACACCATCTAACAGGAGTATGGGTAATTAAAATAAGTCAGTGTTGTTAATAATAATGCTATTAAGTTTTCATACGTTAAGAGATTGTAGAGGTCCAGTGGCCAGTAGTTTTGGTCGCAACCAGTTACCTTGATTTTTCTGGTATTTCAGGACTGTTGAATACAAAAATACTGTTTTAAGTAAGCTATAATACAAACTGACAGCAGAGTAGCAGGTGGAGCATGACTTGCCAGTGTCTGCTGCTGCTTGCTATGAGTAAGCACAGAAATCTATTGGTAGAGTGAAGCTTTAGTTTTATCACTGTGGCGTGCGTTTAGGATCCTGTTTGACTCTGCACAAACTAGGTTTCTGCCCTATTGTATATATTTTTGTACAGGACTGATTCAGAGATTTACGAGGATGCGGTTGAACTTCAGCAGTTCTTTATTAAAATTCGAGATGAACTTTGTAAGAATGGAGAGATTCTTCTGTCACCTGCTCTCAGCTATACCACCAAGCATCTTCACAACGATGTAGAAAAGGAAAAGAAGGAAAAGCTGCCCAAAGAAATAGAGGAGGATAAGCTCAAAAGAGAGGAAGAGAAGAGAGGTAGCTACTTTCTTTTCATTGATTTTAAATATATTAATTGAAAAATGTACCTATGCATATGATGTGTGCTCTGCTGTTGCTGCAGCTTCACCTACTGAAGAGACCTTAATAGTCTGGTTGTCCACCAAGGGTCTTGTGTTTTAAAGTTATGAGAGATTTATTTTATTTTGATCCTTATCAGCCATACCAGATGACTTTAAGAAAGAGATGTAGGTACATAGTAACCTTATGCAAACTCTTTAATCAGAACACCTTGGGGTACCAGTAGTCTTATTTCAAGGATGTTATAAAAGAAAACAATAGTTTTTTACTGTAGCTTTCTGCTGGTAATGAACTTAGCAATGACTGTTCCAATTGACCTTTTAGTCGTTTCCTTTTTGACAAATACTGGTTTATTGATGTGCTGATGATGTTGTCTATGATCATGCTTTTAACACTCCTAAAGAAATGGTATTTAAGTAAGCCTTTTGTGTTTCTTACTTGGCTACTGTGTGTGAAGAATGGGCTTGCACTATATTCTAGGGCAAGAAACCTACTGTGTTTCACAGTTCCTGGCTGTTACTGTCCATATAATCGTTGTGAAGCATGTCTAGAGGAGTGACTGAAGCCTTCTAATCGCTCCTTTCCACAGATGGGAGCAGAGCTGTTAGCTCTTTGTCCTTGAATTGTCTTTCTAACCTGGTTCATCTTCCCACATAGCACTAATGTCAGGAACAGTAAAGTCTGGTTGCTCCAGCCAGGCTCAGTGTTACAAGGGACAACAGCTGTGATGCCCTTTTTCTGTCTTCCTTTGAGAGCCAGCCTTCTGAAGGTTTCTGAGCTCAGTGCTGTCATTGAGTTCCTCCTCACTCACTGGGAGGGCTCAATAAAATTCAACTGAAAAAGGAAAACCCAACCTTCAGCAACACCAGTAGCAGAATGGCTAGCAGCACAAAACACACTTAAACCCTTTCTTTACGCTGGAAGTCAGTGACAGGTATCGTGTGGCGTTTCTGCACTCAGCGAGGGCTTAAGGCATTCCTGTCAGCAATCAGCTAACGTGGAAGTGTGGTATTACTAACATCTATTTTTCCCGTCTTGAAATAAGAAGCTGAAAAGAGTGAAGATTCTTCTGGATCAGCTGGGCTGTCAAGCTTGCATCGGACCTACAGCCAGGATTGCAGCTTCAAGAACAGCATGTACCATGTAGGAGATTATGTGTATGTGGAGCCTGCTGAAGCCAACTTGCAACCTCACATAGTCTGTATTGAGAGGCTGTGGGAAGATTCAGCTGGTAAGGATGTCTTTGCTATAGGAAAACAGTATGGTGAAACTTAGTGCTATTTAAAACTTCCAATTTGAGCTTTTTCTGTGTAGATGTTCTTTATTTTATTTGCAGAAGTGTGTGTGGACTGGTGAGTATTTTTCTTGTTTTTGAGTTGCTTTGTTCCAAAGAATATTACAAATATAAAGTTCTTGGATCAGCACACCTTTTTTTGTTGTTCACCCTCAAATTGTAAGCATCCCAGAGAATAGGCTCTTCCAAGTGGGATGGGCTCCATGTAACTTAGGTGCAGAGGAACACATGGGTTTTTTTCTGTACTGAGAAATCTGAAGCAAAGTTGGGCATGTTTAACTGCATATGTTCCACAGAACAACTCAATTTCAGAACTTGATTTTGTTAAATTTCAGAATTGAGCTGAATCTTGCATTTCTTAGGCCAAATCAAGCCATAACGAGTACTATTTTGTTTTTCCTCATCCGTGATGCCTTCTGGTTTTCCTCATCAGTGGTGCCTTCTGTTTTCAGCAAGTACTTCTCTTTAGTGTAAAGAATGCTAGAGATATGACAAGAGTATCGGATAAGCATGGTGCACTTTCAGCAATCCTGGAAACCACAGTTGCTGAGTACTACAGTGGGGTATAGTTGAGTTAAGCATTTTGGTGGCACTTTTTTTTAAAGGGATGGAACAGACGTGTTACAAGGACAGATTAAAAAGACTATGACTCTGAAATTTGGAGCGGAGAAACGTAAGGCAAGTTATAATTAAGGTTTGCAAAATCCTGAAGTTGGTAGAGAAGGTGAATGCAGAAACACTATTTAACAAATCCATCAGTACCAGAGTTAGAGGGCACTCATTGACTCTAATAAATCAGATTAAAACTTCTGAAAGTGTTTGGCTTTTTAATACAGTAGTTAGTGAGCCTCCTGGCTTCCCCAGGAGCTTATGGAGGCAGATTATGTTGGCAGGTTTAAAAATGGGTGAGACAAGTCCGTGTACATCAGGTCTAAACCAATTGTTTAAGGGAATAACTAGCAAATAATTGCCAGATAAAGGGAATAGCTCTCTAACACTCCTAATGCAATGAATGTAGAAGGAATGGAACGAGTTACGGAGAGTGGCCAAGATCAAATGTGTTCCACTTTCCATCTCAGTCAGTTGGATGCGGTGTATTTGGGTAGATGGACTGTTGGCCAGTTGGACATTTCTTATCTTCATTTGTCTGTGATGGAGAAAGTGAATAGCATCTTTTATTCTGGTTCAGCCTACAAATTACAGGTTTTCTTTGATTTAGAAAAATACTACGTATTTGTAACAACCTCCAGAGAAGCTGTGGAATCTCCTTCTCTAGAGGTATTCAGAACTCGCTTGGATGCATTCCTGTCCAGCCTGCTCTAGGTGAACCTGCTTTTGCAGGGAGGTTGGGCTAAATGATCTCCGAAGGTCCCTTCCAACTCCTACCATTCTGTGATTCTGTAACAACTTTATAAATTGTTGTTAACAGTTTGCATTTGTCACAGTGTAACATGGAAGAAATAGTTCTTAAAAAACTTGAAACCAGTTATCCAAGGTTCTTCAAAGAATCAGGTGATTGTTGTGTAGACTTTGAAGCCATTTCAAGGCCTGAAAGTCGAGATTTATTAATAAGAACTGTTTCCTCCTTTATTTTTCTGAGTCAGGTTTTACTGGGGGAAAAAACAATTGGCAGACTTTTTAAGCAACCTAGTTTTCCTTGCCGAAAACAGTTAAGGAATCTTATAGAATAGAATCATAGAATTGTCAAGGTTGGAAGGGACCTTTAAGATCATCGAATCTTGTCCTGGTTTAGAACAGTTTACTGTCAGTATAAATGACTACATGGCTACTCAATCAATTAATCAATCTGTAGTTGTTTTTTCTTGCTCATGCACTAGAGAATATGCTATTTTACATCTTTTTCTTTCTCCCTTCTCTTTTTTGTTTCTTCTTTTTAAAGGAGAGAAATGGCTCTATGGGTGTTGGTTTTATCGACCAAATGAAACATTTCATCTTGCAACACGAAAATTCTTGGAGAAAGAAGTTTTTAAAAGTGACTATTACAATAAAGTTCCTGTTAGCAAAATTTTAGGCAAATGTGTGGTCATGTTTGTCAAGGTGAGAGACTATTCAGACTAATTTGTTAAGCAAATAATATGTTCTCTGCTATTTTCTTGAAGAGCTGTAGGCATTCTAACACAGAGACATTGTACTAATACTTAAATAAAATAGGACTTGCTCCTGTGTACTGTTTGTATTCTTCGTTTGCTTCATAAGATATATAGTTCATTCAAGTGTTGGTGTTTCCTGGTGCTGGTTGGTTTGTAGAATCATATGCTTATTAGATAATTAGCTATCTGATTTTTTCAGAGCGTGTAGTAGAGAAATTGCAGGTAACTTCTTAAAGGTTCCTATAAAAGTATGTAGATTTAGGTTTGGTAGAGAGGGAGACTTAAGTAGCTTGGTAAGAGGATGAAGTCTTTCATCTCTGTCTTAACTTTGACTCCACATCATCCTTGTGCTGAGGATTTTGGGCCTGTTTGCAACATACCTGTCTCAGCCAGTTTTTTGAAGGTAGTGTGTTTGTATGGAACAAAGTGCTACAGCTGCCAAGCACACGAATGGGTATCACAGTCGCATATCAGTGAGCATCGAGTTTACTCCCTCTGCCCCCAAACTTGGTGATTGTGTCCTCTTTCCAAATCGAAGCTCAGAAATCTTGTAAAGGTGGTTTTAGGCTGCAGATCTTGTACTTGTTAATATACCTGTTTGGTAAACAAATAAAACCAAACTTTTCTTACATGATAACCTGTACTGAATTTAGCTTCTTCTCTAAGGGTGGGATTTCTTGTTGTTTGCTTTTAATTTTTAGTAAAATTTGGATGTCAAACTGGAAGAAAAAAATTCAGCGGAAGGGCTTTATTAGTCTAAAAGTGTTTCTGATAGAAATGTAGAAAAAACAGGAAGCATGAGAGGGAGTTCACTGTGTGTCTGTGGGGTATGTGTGTGTGTGTGTTGCTGAAAGATTTCATATTTTTTTCTTCAATATGCAGGAATATTTTAAATTGTGTCCTGAAAACTTCAGAGATGAGGATGTCTATGTCTGTGAGTCACGTTATTCTGCAAAAACAAAATCTTTTAAAAAGATTAAACTGTGGACTATGCCTGTAAGCTCCGTAAGATTTGTCCCACGAGACGTACCCCTGCCTGTGGTCCGTGTTGCTTCTGTGTTTGCTAATACAGACAAAGTAGATGAGGAGAAACACACTGAAACATTGGAGGACAGTAAGGTGGGAGAAAGTATCCTTCATCTTGAAAAGGTATGTAAGATAATAAATTGAATATTCATTTTGTTTGAAAGATAAAGAATGACAAAATGCGAGCCCTCGTGACTTCGGTTTCACAACATCCAGACACAATAAAATATAAATAAATATATGTTTCTGTTATAAATTATGTTACACACATTTGTAAACAAATACAAACAAAGTATAAATAGACTACACAAAATAAACTGTGTACATATTTGCTAGATTCTACAGATGCTTTCTTGTGATCATGTGAAGGGGTTGCTTTGTTGTTGGGTTTTTTTTACTGCTTCTGAAAAGAAAATTACACTTTTACTCTAAAGCTTGCCTTAAGCCTAAAGAATCAGTAGAACTAAAAGTCTAATTTTAGTTCATGGCAATGCTGAAATGCTTTGTTATGTAGTATTTCAGTAAAATAGTCAGTAGCTAGGCAGCAGTAAGTGATACATAACGTTCTGCTGTTTGTGATGTATTTATGGTTGATAACCGAGCAGTTTATTGTTGAAATGCTTAAGAATATTTGTGTCCAATATATTGGGTAAAATGTTTTATTTTATTGTATTTAGAGTCACAAAAGAAATTAAAATAAATGTATTAAATTCAATTAAATTTAATTACATTTATCTAAAATAAATTTAAAGCCATAAAAACATAAACTTAGAGTCATAAAATAAATTCACTTTACATTGAGTTCTCCAACAGAACCTCACAACAGAATACCCAGTAAGCTCATTGTCGGCTTTAATCAGACACTTAGTATATAATATAGTATTTATTCACATCATGACAAAAGAAGGAATTACTTCTGCTGAGAGAATGAAAACTCGTAGGGTCTTTTCGTTTCACACCTTGGGGAGATAGGCTGTGTTTTCATTGGCTTTCTGAAATCCTAGACTAAAACATCAAATGAGACACAATGTGAGTTTTGACTAAAAAGTAAGAAATCAAACAGGGCAAATGGCATGAATTTGCAAGCAGTACATGGAGTGTTCATATCATTGTATATGAGAGTTGAATCGTTAAATTTCTGTGTGTATTAACTTGGCCGTATACTCTATACTTGCCTCTTAAGCAAGTGCTTTGAAAGTGCTCATTGTGCTTTAAAACAAACAAACCATCAGAATAAGCTGACAAGGTTTGGCTTTGCCAGTTAACTTTGAAGCAGTAGAACAAAAAAGGATCTGTAATTTACTGTTCTGGCAAAATTACAGCTTTGTGAAATAGCAAAGCTTGCAACGTACATGGAGGGTATCTTTGGCTTTGCTATTTCATTTTTAAATTTCCAGGCCACTCACTTTCATGTGTACAGTTCTGTTTAGTGTTTACCTGTTATTGGTGATGTAAAGATAGAGCAAAGTCTTTTACTTGCACCTGGCATCTTTTTATTTATGTGTTTGGTTTTCCTTGTTCTTCGACAAGTTTCTAAATGCATATTCTTCTGCAGGACAAAGAAGATGTTCCGGTAGAAATGTCCAATGGAGAACCTGGTTGCCATTACTTTGAACAGCTCTGCTACAATGATATGTGGCTTAAGGTTGGGGACTGCGTCTTCATAAAATCCCATGGGTTAGTGCGACCTCGGGTAGGAAGGTAGGTGCAACTTCTTTATTTGCAGTTTGTGTCTACAGAAATAACTTGGACAAAAGATGGGCTTGTTGCAAGAAGCGTAAAAGAGGATGGGAAAAAACCTTCTGAATGAAGCTAACGTTACAAGCTCTTAATAGATTGAAGTAGAAGTTTAGCCGCCTAATAAAAAGGTGATAGAATTGTACAGTTGGAATAGGCTGTTCTTCTGTACTTGTTTTTTAGTGACAGTCTTCCTGAACAGCCTAGGGTGTCCAGCTGTCTCATTTAGGAGGGATGGCCTTTCCTTTAGGTCAGTGGTTTGGTTTTCTTTCCAGAATTGAAAAGATGTGGGTGCGAGATGGAGCTGCATATTTCTTTGGTCCAATCTTTATACATCCTGAGGAAACTGAACATGAACCAACTAAAATGTTCTACAAGAAGGAAGTGTTTTTGAGTAACTTGGAGGAGACCTGTCCAATGACTTGCATTTTGGGTAATTATTAACAACTTTAAATACAATGGGCACTCTTTCTTTCCCTATACAATCTGAAGTGATTTATAGCTATGTGTAGGCTTGATTCCAAGTACATTTATTTCATTTAAGTGGGGGAGGAGAGAGACTATTCAGTCCATTTCTCATATGCATTCCTGTCTTTGGGACCTGTAGTGAGAATTTTCACTGTAAGGAAGCTTTCTTACAATAAGGGCATTACATGTATGATATCAAAGTGAACATTGTCTGCAGCCAGAGAACAGAAAACTCCATTATTCTTGCTTATCAATGTAATTATTCCACTATACGTTACCTGGAAAGTTGGTCCAGAAGGAGGCTGAAATTTGGTTTGTTGCATAAGATGATGACTATGTATTTTGTTTTTGTAGTTATGATGCTGTGCTAAATATAGTTAACTGACTAGCAATCATGAGGTTTTGTTATTTTGCAGGTTTTCTCATTCTTTAAAAAAATCCAAAAGCTGCATTAAGTTTGTCAAGGTTTCTCATGAGTGGCATTATTTAACAGGGATATCAATTGGTGTATTTTCTGTAGTTGGGCCAAATACCGGGAATCTTCCAGACTTACAAGACTGGGAAAAACTTGAGTTTCCACACTTTTTGTAAAATGCCTGCAAGTGTGGCTGCCTTCTTACCCAGCTCTTTCATTCCTGCAGGAAAGTGTGCAGTTCTGTCGTTCAAAGACTTCCTCTCCTGCAGACCAACAGAAATCTCTGAAAACGATGTTTTTCTTTGTGAGAGCCGCTACAATGAAAGCGACAAACAAATGAAGAAATTTAAAGGGCTGAAGAGGTTTTCACTCTCTGCAAAAGTTGTAGATGACGAAATATACTATTTTAGGTAAAAATGTGATGAGAATGCGAGGATCACCTGAGCACTCTTCTGTGTTGTGGTAGACTGACCCTGGTGGGCAGCTAAGCCCCTATCCAGCCACTTGCTTACTCCCCCACAGCAGGATGGGGGAGAGAATTGGATGGGCAAAAGGAAAAAAAAACGCTTGGATCAAGATAAAGACAGTTTAATAAGTGAAGCAAAGCTACACACACAAAGCAAGAAAGGGAATTAATTCACTACTTTCCATCATCAGGCAGATGTTTAGCTGCTTCCTGGAAAGCAGGGCCTCAGCATGCATAATGGTTACTTGGAAAGACAAGTGCCACAACCCTGAACATCCCCCCTTCCTTCTCCTTTCCCCTAGCTTTTATTGCTGAGCATGATGTCATATGGTGTGGAATATTCCTTTGGTCAGCTTGGGTCAGCTGTCCTGGTTGTCTCCCCTCCCAGCTTCTTGCCCAACCCCAGCCCACTTGCTGGGGGGCAGAGTGGGGAAAAAGAAAAGGCCTTGACGATGTGCCAACACTGTTCAGCAATAACTACAACATCACAATGTTATCAACACTGTTGTGGTCACAAATCCAAAACACAGCACCATACAGGCTACTATGCAGAAAATCAACTCCATCCCAGTCAGACCCACTACATATATAAAAGTCAGAGTTGTAGGACAAGATGAACTTTGACTAGCCACGTGTTTGGAAAGAAGTCCAGATAACATCAGTCTTTTCATGATTTTAATACCAGTGGATATTTTCTTTTTCTTCTCCTGACTTTAGTAAAAGTTGTTGCATTATCAGATTGGTAAATTCTCTTGGATGTTGTTAAAATACTGAAGTCCTCATTATGGGTAACAAATAGCTTTCCAGTTGGTGGACATTAATATTAATAAAAATACTAAGTTCTAACTTAAGTAAAATGTAAAGTCTAAGGACGATGTGGTGTTTACTGCCTTCTATTGCAGAAATGAAGTATTTGCTGCATTGAAATCCCCTTCTAACTCATAAAAAATAAAATACCCCTTCAAACAAGTGACTGAAGTGAAACACTGTCCATGGACATGGAATGATTTCTGCTCAGTATTCTGAAAGGAAGCACAGGCACATCCTGAGTCACCGTTGTTTCCATGTTGTTCAATGATAAAGGAAGAAAAGTTGCTTTTCTCTTAAATATATGCTATCTCCTGTAAAGTATGAGTGTATTCTCATCTGCTTTTTGTCTTGCTCCTCCGCCTTTCAGAAAACCCATAGTTCCTCAGAAGGAACCATCTCCACTACTGGAAAAGAAGATTCAGCAGCTAGAAGCAAAATTTGCTGAGTTGGAAGGAGGCGATGAGGACATGGAAGAGATGGGAGAAGAGGAAGGGGATATGACTGAAACACCTTCTATGCCTCAGCTTCAGACCCCGTTAGCTAGTGAATTGGATATAATGCCTTACACTCCACCACAGGTAAGGATCTTCCTTAAGAAATCTTTAAACCTTTATATTCTGCATTCTTTCCCGAACCCAAATAAGCAAAGAAACAGTAACATTTTATCATATACGCGGAAGAGATTTATACTTCAGTTTACAAGTCTATGGAATAAATTACACAGAACAATTTTGGCTAATCCAATATGATACCCAGGTGATAACATCTAAGTCCATTAAAATATTTTTAGAGGAAATCATTCAGTCGAGGAAAACCTTCTAGGGTACATTTTTATACGATATGTTAACGTTATTTCTAATTAGTAGGGTTTCTATGACACTTGTTCAGAAATATCAGGTCCTTATATTAAATATAAAGTTGGGATGTAAGAGTTTAATTGTAATTCTCAATTTACCTAATGCCCGTTTTTAAGCTTTTTCTTAAATTTTCAAACAAGCTAGCATTTTTGGGTGTCACGGTTTTGCTACACTTTCAGAAGGTCATCCTCAAAGGGAAAAAAAACCCAAAACCTTTTCTAGTACTAAGTTACCATTCTTACTTGGAAATAAGAACTTGTTAAAAAAGTTAGAAGAACTGGATGTCCTAGAAGCTTTAGTATTAATTTGCTGATAAATAGGAGGTAAATGAGGAATCGCGTGTGGCTGTATGCTGCTTGAACGTGGCATGAGTCATTGCTGCTGCTTAAATGGGGGACTTTGGACCCCCATCCCTCTCTTGCTGTGTTTCTTACACAAGCCCTCATATTTATGTATTTGAGTATTGAACCAGGGTGAGGAACTGCTTTAACTGGAAATTAACCTAACCAAAAAGTTTGTTTGCGACTGGATTAAACCCTTTATCTGTCTCATCGCCTTGCCACATCCAAGCTAATGCCAGCGTTAAAGAGGCAATGGGAATGACCTGCTGGGAACGGGAAGGAGTTTCAGACACTTTTCTAACTAGCAATATGGATTTCTGCTGCATTACATTGACTACCAATGTGGTTGTCACTTCATAGTTGAAGAAATGATGTGACCCCTGGATAGAAGTAACTGTCTTTGGATGTCATGAACAAGCGTTGATGAAATTGAAAGCTTTAGCTTGGTTTGATTGTGATTTTTGCCATGTGGGCAGACCACCAGATGCATTTTCCTGTGCAAGGTTGTCTCACTGCTCTTGTTTTAACATGCTGAATTTCATCAGTAGCATGAAAGCTCTTGCAGAATATTACAAATAGAAAGCATGTTACCACCATTAACAAACTAATGTAACACTTTAGGAAGGGAAAGATAATTTTTTATAAATAAAAATATTACCATAGTTAAGCATGGCAGCTGCCAAAACCAGCTTAAATAGCTGGACATTAAAGATGTCTTCAACCTGCCTTCTGCAGCATTCACTGTCTTTTGATCTCCTTCGCTTTCTGTCTTTCTACATAGCTGTGTTTTGCTCAGAATCACTTGAGAAGTTTTATTTAAATACCAATATACAATATCTCTTTAAAAAGCCAGGTTGATATTTGCATTATTTTATTTTTTTTTAATTGTTTGTAATGGGACAATCTTGCAGAGCTTTCAGGATAACTGGTGAGAAGTCAGGCTCATTGGATATACACCTTTAGACAGATGTGAATGCAAGTCTAGAACTTGAAGTAAAACAAACAAAAAACCCAAAACCCCCAAAACCCCAAACCAGCCAACCAAACAAAAACAAATAAGGAAAACTGAAAAGGATCAATAGCAATATATGCTAAGAAGTGAATGATGATATACAAGTGCCCTGGCAGATTCCTCACTGCTGATTTGGAAAGAAAAGGCATGTTGTGTCTGAGCTGGCACTCTCTGCTAGAGAGATAACTAACATACAGCACAGAAGTAAGCTTTCTTCTTCAGATAATCTGTTCTATTTATGTCCCTAGTGAAACGTGTCTTTTTAAACAGAGCTCCTAGGTAAAAAGCATGTGTTTGCTTCGTGTTCTTTTAAATGTATAGAATTTTATTTAAGAACTGTTAAACCCCAGAACTTTTAAACTTTTTTTTTCTCCTGATAACAAAGAAGCTCTTACTACATGTAAGGATAAAAGCAGTTAGGAGAAGTGGATACGTAGTATTGTGCGACTTGACAAATAGGCAGATGATGCTCTCCTGCTGCAGTTTGCTGTGAATCAAGTAGAACCTAAAAAAGAAAAAGATGTGGAACTTCATTTTTTGCTTTAGCAATACGGCTGAGAAAAGGCATAAAAGGGTCCTGGTTTATTTCTTCTCTTAACATGTCTGATACGTGCAGTTATCTGACTCAAATGGGAAATATTCTGTTCATTTAAAAATGTTTGTATCAGAAATGTAAAAGAACGGAAAATACAAGAATCAAATTCAGAATTCTTACAGTTTCTCAAAGTCCTGTTTGCCCTTCCAAACTGATCAGTAGGCTTTTACATTAGATTACTGTTATCAAAACTTTTGCAAGCACTGTAAAGGCAAAACCAGCAGATAAACTTGTATCTGTCGAAGTGCAGATGTGTAAGAGGCCAAATATATCTTTAGATTTTCCTGTTTCTGAATTGAGAACTCTCCATCTGCCAATGTGGGCTTGCCTGAGAAGCCAGAATGAGTTGTATGTGCCCTGTGTGTCATCCCAGAACCTGCGTGGAGTTTTCTTCACTTCTTCCATCTTAGAGACAAGCCTAGGAGACTTCCTCCCTGAAAGACAAGTGTTGTTTTTAGGTTCGTAATGAAAGCAGTAAGGGTGGATTGCCATTTGAAAATTAGTATAGTGAAGTTTGGAATAACATACAAGTATGCCTCTGTTCATCCAGTGCCTGGCTTAACTTGATGAGCAAGACTTTTTAACCATGTTGGTATCACTGAAGCTTTGTTTTTATCTGCGAGAAGAGTGAACTGCAGGGTCAAAGTGGCAAATAGGACTTAGTAACGTGGCCAGAATTTCAAGATAGGAAGAAAACAGTTGCATATATTTTTATTTCCTTTTTTCCCCACCAGGTATTTGGAAACAATTACGCTTCTCAAGATGTGAGAAATTTGTAATGTTTGGGATATGAGAAGGGCCTTTTGAGGGTTTTGGTATGATGATTTATTTGTGGGCCTTATTGGTTAGCGTATGGGTGAATTATGGTCTCCTGTGACAAATATAGCCTTCAAAAAGGGGGTTCCAGCTGTGTTATCTCATAGGTTAAGTTTGTTGATGGCTGGAAACATCAAGGAGCTCTCAAGAGGAGCGTCCATGGTGGGAAAAGCAAAGGAGCAGAATTTGATACCCATTGACATATAGAATGTGCTGTGAACCTGTTGTGCAGGTAAACAGTGGTCAGCAAAACTGGGCTTTGTTTTTTTTCGGGGAGAAATGGCTACTTACGTAATGAGAGGTGAACACTAGAGAGAAAGGAAAGTCTGGTAGACAAAATAGAGAGCACTTATGGATGAGAAGAGTGGAAGGTGGAGCCAGGGAGGGTAGGGGTTGCAAAGGTCCAGAAGGAAATAGGGAAGCATTTCCCTAAAATGTGCAGTGGCAAATAAGATGTTTTACTTGACTTATGTTGGCAATATTTCTGAACAGCGTAGTGGATGAATTCTGTGACATAACAGAATTACTTCTATTCTCTTCCGGCCTTCCAAATAGTCACTTACTTGCTAGTCAGCCTTTCTTAGTCCTGTCATTCAATTTGGAATGATTTTAGCTAATAGTAAGCATTCTGTGTTGTCTTACTGAGAATTTTTTGAAGCCTCGGTCGCAAGGTTGACATTATGTCTGGAAGGATTGAAAAGCATCGGAACATTGCAGTTTTCTTTTTTTGTGTGTGTGTGTTTGTGTGTACTTTTCATAAGTCTGTGCGTATGCTCTTGTCATGCATCAGTAGGTGCAGTCTCTCTTTAGGGGGTATAAAGTTGGATGGTCCTAGTGCAAATACGTTCAAGAGAAATGTGGGAATATTTTAAAATACTGTTTCTTACAGCTTTGAATTCTCTATGTCGAGAAGCTTCTCTTTTGTACACTTGTGGTCATAACTGCTTTTTCTCACAGTCAACTCCCAAGTCTGTTAAGGGCAGCACCAAGAAGGAGGGATCAAAAAGGAAGATCAACATGAGTGGGTACATCTTATTTAGCAGTGAGATGAGAGCTGTGATTAAAGCTCAGCACCCAGACTACTCCTTTGGAGAGCTCAGCAGGCTTGTAGGAACTGAATGGAGAAACTTGGAAGCAACAAAGAAAGCAGAATATGAAGGTAAATAAAAACTAAGATGCTAAACTTGTTTCTGCTTTTTTTTCTTTCTCAACGCGTCATTACTGTTATTCAGATGACAGGTTTAATAAAAGAAGATATTTATATTTGTGTTCTGGATGTACCTTAAAGAGAAATTCATATTGAGATGACTGAAGAGGAGCAAAGAGCATGTTAAAGTTACATAGTGCACAACTGATAATTTAAATGTCTTTGCCACAAATAACCAAATGAACAAAGACCAAGGAAATGGGGACAAATTAAAAGTAAAGGAGGATGAAGCCCCTGGGCTGGAAGTCAGTTGGAAAAATGATTTGTGAAAGTTTCATTAAAGGAGGACTGGGGGGAGTTTTGGACAAGAAGCTCTTCAGAGCTGTAGCGTCAGGTAAGAAGGCTTACAGTGGAGTGGGAAAAAGTTCTTTGATTAACAGTACTTAGAGTCCTAAAAAGCTTTGGTAGAATAAAATCAAGGAAACAGAATTAGTTATGATACTGTAAATAGGACCTATTGTTCAGTCTCAGTATTAATCAACTGTTGTAACTGATTTTGTTAAGAGATTTCATATCCTGAAGTAGCTTAGTAATATTTCATAGGCATGAGATACTTTCCACCTTTCTCTCTCTCGTTCTTCCTCCCTCCCCTCCCCTCCCC